>OVBA01005939.1:0-18350 GCA_900406435.1 Lepidium aucheri
TTGTAGAAGATAATTCGATGGGTTATTTATGGGCCTTAGATTGGGTATTTCAGACAAGGTTTTATGGGCTTATGGAGCTGATTTAAATATACCGTAACTACTCTTATCTCTACTTATCTCTCCCTATTAAAATGCAAGTACGACTTAGTTAAAAGTCTTTTTTTATCTCTTATTTTACTGCAGTTATTACTTCTGTCTTTTTTTACCTCTTATTTTACTGTAGTTATTACTTCTGTTTAGTTACTTTTTTTGTAAGTAGTAAGTTGTTTATTTTAACTAAGTTCTAACAGTTTCAATCTTTAACAGTTTCTATCGATTACATTTAAAATAAACTAGAAGTTGTGGCTTTTACAATGCAGTAAAAAAAAGAACATACTTTTAAAACTTAAATCATTAACATATCTACCCATTATTTCCTCAACTTTCAGACTCATCCCACGTTCTCTTCAACTTACTTGCCTATAACATAGAGTCACGATCTATTCACAATTCACTTCTTTTTTATACCCTCTTTTTATTCTTCTGCTCATAATCGATTCACACCCTACTCCCGTGCTCCTATTTTCTTTATGCGAATCAAAACTAAAATCATGGCAAACAAACCAAACAAAGCAAATAGTTTGGTACCTATTTCGAGTCCGCCTGTCATCACTCTTTTCCATTCCTTGAAGCCTTACAAATCACTGTGGACAATCAAGGCAAAGATTCTCCACTCTTGGAGACAGAACACAAGGGCCAATGGTGAAAGCATTGAGATGATTCTGGCCGACTCAAACTGTAAGTTAAAAATAGTCTGAGATTGTCTATAAAAAAAATAACAAAATTATAATCAGTCAATAATTAAATTTTTCCAGGGAACTAAGATTGGAGCAGTTGTACATAGAGGACAATTCAATAAGTTCGTGAACGTATTGAAGGTTGGTTCCCAGAAGACTATCAAAACTTTTGGATTGAACAGAGAGAACGACAACTACAGACCCTAAGATGTCGCCTACAATATATTTTTCATTCACTTGACTACAGTCCTGGATTTTGACGATGAATGCGACGTTTCATTTATCAGACTAGCAAGATATGTTGCTGTTCTTTCTGGTGAACTACAACCATAATTCCTTATTGGTAATTTACTTTTTATAAATCAGCGACAAAATCATATCTTTATACTGTTTTGTTGTACACTAATCTTACAGATGGTTATTAATACTACGTTTTGGTTTCAGATATTGTTGGCCTCATTTGGACTATTAAAGATATGCAGGATGTTGGTGTTAATGGAAAATCGACCCAAAAACTTGAATTTGTCTTGCGTGATAATGAGTAATTTCAAAATAATAAGCTCATATGATATATTTATATATATGCTTATGATTACACGTGTATCTAACATAGTAAACATTAATCAGGGAAAATACTCTAGATTGCACTCCCTGGGGTAAATATGCTGAGATGGTGAATGCTGCTTGCCAAAATTCAAATCACCAGAGTGTATTTTGTCTTATTCGGTTTGCTAAAATTAACTTTTATAAAGGTCAGTATAAACTTATGCAGAAACTTATTGGTTTTGCTTATATTATGTGCTCTAAAATTTTGATTAAACATTTACACTTTTGACAGGAAAGATAAGCATCTGCCAAAGCTTTCAAGGATCTGTTAAGTGTTTCATACATCAACATATATCAAATGCGATTGTAAGTTTTTTGTTTTAATATAGTTATATACTATGCAGCTTTCCTCCACTGATGACTCCAATACAGAAATCAAAGCTTTCAAGGATCTGTTAAGTGTTTCATACATCAACATATATCAAATGCGATTGTAAGTTTTTTGTTTTAATATAGTTATATACTATGCAGCTTTCCTCCACTGATGACTCCAATACAGAAATCAAAGCTTTCAAGGATCTGTTAAGTGTTTCATACATCAACATATATCAAATGCGATTGTAAGTTTTTTGTTTTAATATAGTTATATACTATGCAGCTTTCCTCCACTGATGACTCCAATACAGAAATCAAAGCTTTCAAGGATCTGTTAAGTGTTTCATACATCAACATATATCAAATGCGATTGTAAGTTTTTTGTTTTAATATAGTTATATACTATGCAGCTTTCCTCCTGAATCTCTCACTCTTACTCCCCTGGTCTCTAAGAGCACCACGCGTGAATTGGCCTATTATAACGAGGATTACTACCTTCAATTCCCAAGAAAAAATGTTGCTGAACTGCTGGAAACTGATGAGGTATACTGTCGTTTTTCTTTCGTTGTCAATGTTAATTGATTATACACAAAAATCCAATACTATTCGCTTACAAATGCATGTTTCTCTAATATTTTATTCAGGTTGGGAAATGTCGTGTTTTATGTACTATAAACAAGATTGACACTGACCTTGGGTGGTTCTATTTTGGATGCAACAAATGCCAAAAGAAATTTTACAGACAAACTTCCAATGACACAACTGATGCTTTGGCTAGCACTAGCCCTAAATTTTACTGTGAGAATTGCAAAGGATTTTGCAAATCTGTTAGTGCATGGTATGTATTAAATTTAATGCTCATTTATGTTCAGTAAGCGTCCTCTATATTATTGGAACACATTCATGTATTTAATTTCTGCAGGTATAAAATTCATCTCAAAATTAAGGATGACACTGCAGAATCAATGTGCATGCTGTTTGATGCAATTGGTGTCGAAATTGTAGGTCAAACAGCCAATGTTCTGCTAGGTGGATCTCTAGAAGAGGTACTTAGTGTTTAGTTATTCAGTTCTCTATCAACAAACAAACGCTTTACATGTACTAATTGTGTTGCTAATTTCTTATTAGATTGAAAACCCAGAAGCACTGCCTGGACCTTTACATAATATTATTGGAAAATCTGTTCACTTTTTAATATCTGTTGACCCAAAAAGTATCACAAAACAAGAAGATACTTACAAAGTTTCTAAGGTTTTGTCTCTCGATTGTATTATTAAAGGAAGTAAGACAGGTGGTTGAGAAGTGTGTTCGACTTTGGAATATGAGGTATTATCTGAATTATTAAAAAATGGTTACCAATGTTTACAAAATAATATTTTTCCACTTTTACTTAGTTGATTATGTATTGTTTTTCAGCATGTTCTACAATTGACTAACAATGGAGAAATATCATAGGTTTTATTGTCTACAAGGAATACACCTTCCTCTAAACATAAGGTGGATGATTGTGGTGATATTGATGTTCAGTTGTCTACCAACAAAACACAGTGTACTATGAACACAACTATACATGTCAACGAAGAGGCAGAACATAAGAAAGTTGTAGCGATTAAGACTGAAAGTGTTGGATCTGAACTAATTTCAGAAATTGCTAAGAAAGGTCGGAAAGGAATCATAGATTCAAAGAAAATTAAGTTTGATTCTTCTAAGGTTAAGCAAGAGAAAGATGCATAATTGGGGAAGGAGTAGTAATCTAATCGTTGTTTCCTATTTTTTATCTAATATTTTATGTTTAGTTATTTCTCATGTTTATTTCCTTTCTGTTTTCTGCTTTGTCGTTGTTAAACAATTGTTCTGTTTCTATTTTAGTAATTAAAGTTTTATTTAATTCTCAGCAAAGTATTACTTAAGGCATTTGTATATTCTACTTATTCAAAGTTTGGGAAAATTTACATGGTTTCTCCTTCTTTGTGAGTCCATCGTAATCCATTCTTATTTGACTGGAAATCCTCAATACATCTTACTTATTTTCTACAGTAAGTGAACCAATTGACAAGTTACATTACACTTTAATTTTGACTGAGGATAGACAATTCAAATTTAAAATAGTCTAAATGGAATATTTAAAATAGTATGAGTGGAATATTAAATCGAAAATTACTTATTACCAAGGTTACTTACTGAGATGCAATAGTCAGTAGGAAAGAAGTAATAAGACGAAATTTATGTTTATTGATTTCTATATACAATTACTTCTCCATAAAGATATTCATATATTAATTCCAAGAAACTACTAATCTAAAGCCTACAATCTATAATTCAATTCAAGTGCACACAAACCTTTGTTACAATGACACACCATTGAAACATATGACATGTACAGACATTAACATAGATTAAAACACTTGAAAATCAGTTTAGAATTGGTAATGTTTGAAAATTACAATATATATGTTACTATTTATATTTAAAAAATAGATCAAAACTCATGAGATGAGTTAATTACTTCGAAAGAAACAAATAATGGACTCTATCTGTGCATTCTTAATACTCCAGATTTGTGTAAAAGTTTGAATTTAGAAAAAGAGGAGTAAAGCTTTGTTTTTTACCTCTTCTTATACTTGAGATATATGATATCTTTGTTGCACAAAATTCGTCAAGTTTCGTTGTCACAATATCCGTTTTGCTCAAACCTGTAATTGATAAAGAACATTGTCAATAAATACCAAATACTTACAAGAAAAACGCTAGAAATTAACTTTAACCAACCTGAAATCTGGTTCTGCTTCAAGAGTTGCGCTTTTCTAAAGTGCCACTACTCACTTTAGAGGAGTTTACAAGGGTAGTTTGTGAAATTTGAGAGCTGGTCTACTGCATCGTTTCCAACAAGAGCTTCACCAACAAACAAGACCAAGTCTGGATTATTGAGGTTAATGAGCTTTAAGAGAGTTCTCACCAAATGTTCATTATCCTTCATCCGACCAGCTGTGTCAATAAGAACAACATCGGATCCATTTAGTGCTTGCAAAATCATAGTACCTATCTATATACAATTATTCAAATTTAGTAATGAACAACAAAGTTTCACATATAACAGTATTCTATTATAGATATTTCAAGTTAGGTGAATTTTACTATTGTTCTCTTGAATAGATAGTCCAACTTAACCCATAACCCATACTCCTTAGAAAGCCATATCTCTAAACTCTTCCACATTATGTAAACAATTACAAGTTAAATATAAGTTAATAAATAGGAAACAAGGAGCTCACATGTCATAATAATTATTGATTTTTTTCACTACAGTTTATTCCTTAATAGTTAGCAAATTAAACTTCCACGCTCACACACTTTCTCCAACATAAATAAAATTGTGCTTATATTTTTCCCTGTTTACAATATTTTCCCCCTTAAATTTTTACTGCAAAAAAAAATCAAATTTTGTGAAATAACCTTCAGTACAGATTTATGTTACACAGTACCCTCTATAAGATTATTTGCTTCCATTTTATCAGTTACTAACCATTTCACTCGCATTCCTAAATTTTACAGCACATACAGAACTTGCTCTTGATGCCATTATTGTCACCATAAGAATCACAACCTTACCATGGATATGGAAGTTGATTCATATGGCTCTGACTATGAGGTTCCTGAAAGAGGTAAATCACGAACACAATTAGTTTTTACTAGATGATGCATTTGCTGGAAATATAAAACGTTTAAATTCATATTTTACTAAAACAAATTTACTATCTAATAGTTGATTCTATGGAGTACAATGATGAAATTGAGTTTGACTGTTCTACACAAGAAGAAGATGATAACTCAGACAATGAGATATTTGGAAATGCAAAAGACGCAGACGTTGGAGAAGAACTCTTATCATAAGCAAAGTTACGATCTGATATCTTACAACATATAGACAAAGCTGTCAATACAGTATTTGGTCCACTTAAACTTGATAAGTCCTGCGAATCTACACCATCTTCTTCTAATCCCATTAAATCGAAGAAAGAATCCAAAAAAGTGTACAATATACTATTATTTTGCTATACTACATTTGTGTTTCATACTAATCACACAATAAAATTGATATGCCAGGTTACAATGACCATGGTCATCCTATTTACAGTTGTAAATTCTGTGGAGCTATGTTCTGGTACGCACAACGGATCAACAAGATGAGACGGTCATCAAAACCTATGTACACAGGATGTTGTATGAGAGGACAAGTTAAGTTGTCATATCTGAGGGATTAACCTGAACTGTTATGGGTTTGCTAACTAAGGATGATGAAATGTCAAGACATTTCAAAGATAATATTAGATCCTACAATATGCTTTTTCCTTTTACATTTATTGGAGGAAAGGTTGATAGATCTATCAAGAAAGGCCGAGGTCCTCAAATGTTTGGTTTGCATGGTCAGAACTACCACCTTATGGGTTCTTTAAAACCAAAACCGGGTAATTATGCTAAATTTTCACAGATGTATATTGTGGACACAGAAAACGAGATTTAGAATCGCTTGAAAGTTATGAGGTTTGTGAATTTAGGTTGTATTCAATACAACTCCCTATCTCTGTCAAAAATTTTTGACTAATATTTTTTGTGTCTTTGACAGTAAAGGAAAGTTTGATCCTAAGGTAAACTCCAGGAAAAAATTCCGGGCAGAAATCATTGAGATGATTATAAAACTTCTAGATGAGTTCAATCCATATGTAAAATCATATCGATGTGCCGGAGATAGGTTTAATATGGATGAAGGAGAGAGCTTACAATGAGAATAATTTCAAAAAGAGAAAGAGATGGAAGATTGTATTGTGAACCAACAGCTTCCGAGTGTGCTGCCTTAATCCCTGTTGATTTTGTAGATAACATGGATAAACGAGACATTGTGCTTGAGAAAATGTCAGGAAAGTTGAAAAGGATAGATGAAATACACCCTGCATATTTGCCTTTACAGTATCATGTAGTGTTTATTCATGGGGAAGATGGTTTCAGTACTGAAATTAAAAAGTAGAGAACTTCTAATAGGGGTACGAAAACAAACAAATACATAAGTATGAGGTAGTGGTTTGCTTTCAGGCTTCAATAAAGGGAGTGTAAGAAGAATATTCTACTTAGATCAAAGCGTTTACTACAATAGTTTGTAGTTGATGGATACACTATGATTGAGTCAAACAGACTTAGATATGTTACTAAGAATCAAACCAAAATGAGGAGCACAACTATAGAAAGAGTTAAAGCAGCAAAAGCTTCTGGCAGTTCAGATATGAGCAATCATGGAAAAAGTGTTGCAATTCCAAAGACATTTACAGGAGGTTCAAGATATATGAGGTCCAATTACTTGGACGCAATGGCTATATGCAAAGGGTTTGGTTATCGTGATCTGTTCATTACATTTACATGTAATCCAAAATGGCCAGAAATTACTAGGTTTGTTGAAGAAAGGCACTTACGATCTGATGACAGACCAAACATCATCTCGAAGATGTTTCAAATAAAGCTTGATGCCTTAATTGATGATTTGAATAAGAAGCAAATATTTGGCAAGACGCTTTCAGGTTTAATGTTTATTTATTTCGTCTTTGATGTAAATCTATTTAATTTGTACTATGATATATTAATAGACTATTATGATTTTTTTTAGCTATGTACACTGTGGAGTTTTAGAAGAGAGGCTTACCTCATGCACATATACTATTATTCATGGCGCCAGGACATAAAATTATAACCACATATCTGGTTGATAAAGTTATAAGTGCAGAAATCCCAGATAAAATTAAGGAACCCAAATTATATGAAGTTGTGCAAGACTACATGATTCATGGTCCATGTGGCCGTGCTAATCCTAATGCACAGTGTATGGTTGATGGTAAATGTACAAAGTATTTCCCTAAGCAACATTCAGACCATTCGATGGTTGATAAGAATGGGTTCCTAGTTTATAGGAGAAGGGACTCAGGAAGGTTTGTGGAAAAGCATGGTATTAAATGTGATAACGGATAAGTTATTCCATATAACAAGAAGTTATCATTGCACTACCGTGCTCACATTAATGTGGAATGGTGTAATCAAGCTGGATCAATTAAGTATTTATTCAAGTATGTTACTAAAGGACTTGATCGTGTTACAGTTGTTGTTGAACCTACTGCCCCTAATTGTCAAAGTCAATCATCAGATTCAGTAGACAGAAACGAAGTGAAGGATTGGTTTGATTGCAGGTATTATATTTTATTCTTGCAACTATAATTTAAGTATATGAAAAAATCATGTGCAAAATAAAATATAACATGTATTTACAGTATGTTATGTATTTCTTGCTTTATTTTGTACAGATATTTTTCCGCGTGTGAAGCTACGTGGAGAATTTATGGTAATGATATTCACTACCGTTCTACTCTTGTAGTTAAGTTGTTTTTCCATGAAGAAGGCAAGCAACCAGTTTATTATAAGGAAGATGACACAACAGATGTTGTAATTGGTAAATACGATGAAGGAACTACTTAGTTTTTGGCTTGGTTGATTTAAACAAGTCTGATGCTAAGGCTAGGTCATTGTTGTATGAGGAGATACCCAATTTCTACACATGGGATGCCAAGAGAAAGATTTTTCAAAGAAGGAAAAAAACTAACAGTTTTGCCATTGGAAGAATTAACTATGTGCCAAAGAAGATAGAGGAAGCTTATTATCTTCGAATGTTATTGAGTCATCAAAGGGGTCCGACGAGTTTTGAAGATTTAAGAACAGTGAACGGTGATGTCTACGAGACATACATGGATGCATGCTTTGGGCTAGGTTTGCTAGATGATGATAGAGAGTACATTGCCGCTATAGAAGAAGCAAGTTTCATGTCCTCGGGGCATAAGACTAGGAGGTTGTTTGTTAATTTGCTTATTTCAGATTCTTTTACCAAGACAAAAGAAGTATGGAATAAAACATGGAAATTTTTATCTGAAGACATAACTTACAAGATAAGAAAAAAGAAGAATATTCGAGGTATTAAGATGCAGTGAGTGTGAAGTTCGTAATATATGATCTATGTAATTAGAGAAGTGTTGTAAACTATGCTTATATTTTGCAGATTTGGAGTTAACTGATGAAGAAAAAAAGCAGTATACTCTTCAAGAAATAGAAAAACTTCTAGCCACTCATGGAACCTCACTTGCACAATATGAAAGCATGCCAAACGTTGTTGATGATGAAAGGGTTTGTTGTTTTTTGTCAACGGCAATATTAATATGGGCCACAAAGGCTGGCCCATTAGCCAAATTCCTACATAAATATCGTAGGTGATGAGACTCGATCCCTGGTGCATATGCGCCTGTCTGTAGTGGACTTACCACTAGCCACTGGACTAAAGGCCACTTGCGATGAAAGGGTTTGTTTAACTTAGTTAATTGTAGATGAAAGAAATTATAACCAAGCTCAACAGAAAGCCTATCTAGATAAATGGTTACCAGGGGCTACACCTGAACAGAAGAAGATCTTTGATGAAATACTACATGCTGTTATAAATGACACAGGTGGGTTGTTTCTTGTTTCTAGTTTTGGAGGAACTGGAAACACTTTTCTATGGAAGTTATTGTCTGCTGCACTTAGGTCAAAAGGAGATATAGTTCTAAACGTGGCTTCTAGCAAAATTGCTGCACTTTTGTTAGAAGGTGGAAGAACTGCTCACTCAAGATTTAGTATCCCTATTAATGTGGATGAGACTTCCACATGTTCATTCACAAGAGGTTCCGACATTGGAGATTTGGTTACCAAGAGTAAACTCATTATTTGGGATGAGGCCCCTATGACCAGCAAATATTGTTTTGAAGCTCTGGACAGAAGCCTTAGTGATATGATTAGACACCCTGAGAATAAAAAGTTTGGTGGGAAAGTAGTGGTACTTGGTGGGGATTTCAGACAAATTTTACCAGTTATAAGTGGTGGGGGAAGGCAAGAAACAGTGTTCTCTACAATCAATTCATCTTACTTATGGGAAGATTGTAAAGTTTTACATCTAAGTAAGAACATGAGGTTACTTGCTGATATAAGTGACACAGAGAAACAAGAAATAGAGGAGTTTCCTGATTGGTTACTTGCTGTTGGAGATAAGAGACTTTCAATGCCTAATGATGGAATTGCTGACATAGATATACCAGAGGAGCATCTAATCCAAAAAATTTCTGATCTAATTGAAGGAATAATACAAGCTGTTTATGGAAATGCAGTTTTGGAATATCAAACTGCAGAGTGGTTTAAAGAAAGGGCTATTCTGTGTCCTAAAAATGATGATGTTAACACCATCAATAATCTATTGCTGGATAGACTTAGTGGTAAGCTTTATACCCAGATCTGTATAACAACTTCTAATTTTTTTCTACAATATTTGTATTTATGTTTCAAAAATAATATTAAGTTATTAGAAATACTCTACTTACTTCTTACAAATGCAGGTGAGGAAAAAATGTATTTGAGTATTAATAGCATAATTCTACAGATCAGAAACCTATGCAAAATCCGGTATATACTCTGGATTTTTTGAATAATGTTAGAGTTTCTGGTCTACCTAATCATTCTCTGCGTCTGAGAGTTGGATGTCATGTTATGTTGTTAAGAAACATTGACCCGGGTGGTGGTCTGTGTAATGGGACTAAACTTCAGATTACTCAGATGGCTGATCATGTTCTAGAGGCTAAAATTCTAACAGGCACAATGATTGGTGATAAAGTTCTAATACCTAGGATGCTTATCTCACCATCTGATTCTAGGATTCAGTTCAAAATGAGGAGGAGACAGTTTCCACTATCTGTTTTAGTTGCAATAACTATAAACAAGAGCCAAGGCCAGACTCTTACACATGTTGGGATCTATTTGCCTAATCCTGTTTTTTCACATGGACAGCTATATGTTGCATTGTCAAGAGTTAATTCTAAGAGAGGACTTAAGATTCTAATCACTGACAGGAAAGGAAAACCAGATAAGAGAACAAAGAATGTTATTTTCAAAGAAGTTTTTAGTAATGTTATAAACAATTATTTGTTGTTTTGTTTTATGGAATTAATATGCAGTTTCTTAGTATTTATAATGTTTAAGACTCATTTTGTTTGAAACTCATGTAATATTTGTTTTATATAGAAATATATTATTATATATTTTAATTTCACCATCTTATAATATTTCTTTTGAAAATTGTGCTTTACTTCTATGAATTTATAATATACTCTATACTTATTTACGAATCAATTTTACTTCTAATTATAAATGTAAAATATTGTATAATTTTTATAAACTAACAAAATTAAAACATAGTGAATAGGACTAACCTTTACTCTTTTACATCTTTTGTAGTGTTATTAGATTTTTTTCCCTTCTAATCGTATCCAATCAACAAAGTATCTGCAAAAATATAGAAAGTGTGTTAGGGTTTGGTAAACCAGTAAAGTATTCATGACCAGTTTGTTAAGCGGAAAACATGAATTCAAATGAAAAATCTCAACTATCATATGTTATAGATTTAGATACAGGTAAATTAAATTGACTTATCTTTTTGTCTTTCTTTTCTTCGACTGTCATAGCATTATCAGAATTGAGTTTTTTTTGCTCCTGATTAATTCCAATAATCGAACTTTCTTAGTTTTGTCCTGTATGTCTTCAAATCTTCTTCTGATCAAAAATGTAACTTTGGAAAATAAATAAAACCAAAGTAATTATTAGCAAGTTAATTCAAAACCACGACAGTAGATAGAGTTGTTTAGTTGTTAATTACAATAAAGTATACTAATTTCATCAAAAGCTAAACAGACACAAGTTCACAGATTTGATACTCATCAAAACTTATCACAATACACAATTTGAAGCAACAACCATGCACAATTTAGATTTGTAAGATACATTGATAAAAACTATCAAAAAATATAACTGGAGATAGTAAAAAATTCATATAGCAACTTAATTGAAATAAGTATTACAGTGATAATCCATAAAGATATTCATATATTAATTCCAAGAATCTACTAATCTAAAGTCGACAATCTATAATTCAATTCAAGTGCACACAAACCTTTGTTACAATGACACAACATTGAAACATATGACATGTACAGACATTAACATAGATTAAACCACTTGAAAATCAGTTTAGAATTGGTAATGTTTGAAAATTACAATAAATATGTTACTATCTATACTTAAAAATAGATTAAAACTCATGAGATGAGTTAATTACTTCGAAAGAAACAAATAATGGACTACATCTGAGCATTCTTAATACTCCAGATTTGTGTAAAAGTTTTAATTTAGAAAAAGAGGAGTAAAGCTTTGTTTTTTATCTCTTCTTATACTGGAGATATATGATATCTTTGTTGCACAAGATCGTCAAGTTTCTTTGTCATAATCTCCATTTTGATCAAACCTGAAATTGATAAAGAACAGCGTCAATAAATACCAAAGCTACACAATAAATGGGTCACATTGAGTTCAATCAGCCCAATTCTGACCTATAAATTTTACATAATATTTATTTTGTTTATAAAAGGATACAGACTAATAATCAATAGTTGCATCAGTAATCCACTCAAGTTGATAAATTTTGTGCATGAATCCACAGTTATAGACACATGATAAACTGAAACAGAGAGGATACATTGGACAAAGTTATATTATGGGTAAAAGGTAAATAATTTAGTTGATAGCAAACAATTTATTAAATAACCATTTACGCATGGAATTTATATGTTAGTGAGATTTTCAGGGAACTTCAAGCGATGAGGAACGACCTGCAAAAGGAAAAAACAAAGAGGTGAATTACTAATACCACAAGAACAGCGATAACACCAGATCATATATGTTGAAATAGATATATAATCTTAGTAATCATATCCAAACTTGTAATCGCATTACTAACCATTTTCCCCTTCTAATCGTATCCAGTAATGTGTTCATGAGGTTACAGTTGAGGAACCTGAGTCGCATGGTATAAAGTATTGAAGCTCTAATTCCAAATACCATATGTAGCACTCTGCCTTAAACTTATATCCACTAATCTCTGAAGCCAGTTATTGTACCTTTGCACCACATAAGGCAAAGATCCATGTCAAAATGTAATTTGGCTGTGACTGAACCTGTTCTTGAAACACAGTAGGCCGATATGAAAAATTTCACCCAAAAAAAATAGAGAGAAGTTCAAGGTTTTTCATGAAGACAGATTGCACCTTTTAAACTCTTGCTTTTCTGTCCCATACACACGAACAGTTCTCATCAAAGAGTATGTCTCTTGAGCGACCTTGAAGATCACATGACACTTATTAACAAAAGAGTTCAGTGCATAATGGACATCATAAGATAAAGAGTTCTTGAACGTCTACTTCATTTTCAGAAGTTGTGACCTCCTGAATTAGCTTCGCTGTCTTCTTTTGGTACCTGCAACATGCCCAGCAGTTACTTTATTATCTGCCCTCAGTCATAAGAAATTAGGCTTAAGTATTAGTTGCAGCTGCTCAGATGAATAACGTATTATATCATTACAGATTAGTAATCTTAATCAAAGGATGGGGAAGCTCACATCCCATAAAAGAACATAACCGCAGCCAAAATACAGCATATCACCAACGTGCATAGCCCAAGGGGACAATACAAAACCAGCAAATAGATCAATGCCCATGTACCCTAATAGAAATAAGGCAAATATACATTCAGATGTCAACCATGCACAGGAAACACTTCAGGCGAGGTGGAAATTATATTGTTTAGCAGAAGACCTGAAGAACATTGCGAAATATCATGTTCAGATCATTTCCAATAACCCTTGAAACTTTGGCCATATTGGTGGATTTTCCAACTCCATTGACTCCAACAAACACAACTACATAAGGTTTCCTCTGTTGTTTAGCAACATGAACATCTCTCAATATAGCAATGGAGCGTCTCCGAGTCAATATACGAACCAGAGCATCCTCCATCGGTGCCTGTAATTTAATGTTTCGCCAAAATTATCCATCTTCAGATTGTAGAGTTAAAAGTTTCCCGGATTGCTTTAAGAGCTACATGGAAAAAGCAGAAAATTTGAACAGTTGAAGAAATCCTGGTGAATGAAGCCAACTTCTTTCCTTCGAGACTAGCTTCCAGTGATTCAACAAAGCTTCTCAATAATCTCTTCAGGCTGTTAATAAGAGCGCCAAGTTCAAGTAAGACATGACAAATTCCAGTCATAAGAAATGCAGTGTAAAAATACATACCACATTCTTTGAAAATCCCAATGAGTATAACAGGCAAGAATAGCAGATCTTGAACTTCTTATGAGCAAAAATGTGGTAAACTATTATAAATTAAAATTAAACAACGATCTAAGTTACAAATACATTTGTTAATCTTCATCAATTCAGGGTTTTTCAAAGTCCACATAAATTATTGCCCGAAAAAAGTGGTGGTTAGTCTACATGGCATTCTAAACCAAACATAACAAGCTGGTATGTCTTTCACCAAGTTTGAGTATTGCCTGAAGAATAAAATAGGAGCACAACGATAAAAGGTGGTATTTGACCATGTTAAGAAACCCCATGCTTTCCAATCAAATGTGGGGATATGATTATTACCTCCACAAAAGAATTACTTTGGAATCAAGATCCTTTTCGATTTCTCTCATCTCTGGATCGTTAGCATCAAATGACTGCTGCAGGAAATTAGCATACAGCTGAATATAGCGTCGACGTAACTGGCAAAGATGGTGAATACTATCCCAAGAAAACCGATAGCTGAAATGGGGTCAATATATGCTATATCAGATCAAAGAAAATATCCACTATATACTGGGAGCAATCATAGATGCTCAAAATCTATGCAAAAGTAAAAAAACAAATCGCTTCGCCAAATAAATGCTGCTTCTTTTCCTATTATGTCAATAAAATCCTACATGAGAGAGTAAAATGAAGCAAGCATGTACCATAATCTCTTTTGTTGCAAACTAGCATGAGCAACAAACCTCCACCACAAACGTGAAGCCTCTGAAAGCGGAACCATGGACCTTAGATGTGAAATTTCTATATATGTTTTGTATCTGGAAACAACTTCGACTAGCTTTATCCAATCATGATATTGCTCCTGTTAAGAGAAAGGGGAAAGACAATATACAAGAGACTTAAGTCCAGTACCTCAAGGAAAAAGATATCACTAAGAATATGCATTAATATCAACCTCGAATGGGTTTCGGAAAATTAGAATACTCACAGAAGGAATCAGAACTCACACAGGAAAATTTGCACCTATTGTAGAAGAAAATGAGGAATTTTATGTAGAAACAATAAAACCAGCTATATCAAGTCCAGAACGTGGTACTTTTGTGATCATAACATTTACATCAGTTAGCGTAATAGATGCCCTTTCAAATGGAATCTCCGGATTATTTCTCTCCTGGTTTCCTAAGCGGTGACACTTAAGAGATCCATTGATAAGGGATAATAAATATTGACGATTCAAGGCCCATTTAGACTTTATTTTCTGTTCCTTCTGCTCCTTGATTCCATCTTCAAACATCTGAAGGAAGACAATCAATAATTGAATATCTATTAATAAAAAGAAATTTCTTGTGACTAAATAATGAGTCAAGAAAAACACAAAACTTTTGTACGCAAGACAAACCTCAGCCCATTCATCAGGACTAATATCATCCCATTGCTTCTTTATTTCCCAAGGAAAGCTATTAGAATCATGATAGAAAGCAAACCATCCTTTCTTCTTAGCCGCAAGTTTCTCATCGCTTCTTGGTTCATCATCGTCTTCACTTTCACTGTCACTACTAAAAACATCTTCCTTATCCATCATACTTTCTCCTTGGTCAGCAGCCACAATATGTACATGGTCTTTGTTCCCATTCTCATCGACAAAATCCGTGAAGTCCAATTTCGATTGTTTGGGAGCTGAGTGAAGCGGTGGATTCTTAGGTAGATCGGTGGTGGAAACCCTAAATTTTTCCGATATATTGGAGAAGACACTCATCAAGTGCCGTTTTAGCTCAGATAATTATTATCTGATTATAATGTTGGGCCGGCCCAATTATTTTTGGTTTTGTTACTTTATAGTGGGCCTTATGATTTTAAAAATAAAGTGAGCCTTTTGTTTTTCCTAATAATTTTGTATGTTGTGTTAATGAAAAAACTAGGTGTTAACAAAAAATATTGGGTTTAGCCCATGTTATTTTTTTATTCAATTTAAATAAAATACTAAATTCAAAATAAAATTAAACTACTTAAAGTAGTACATTGGTGAACATTTTTGTATATGTCATATAAGGCCAATAACTAAATTATAGGGTAAATATTATTTGTTTCCGGTCCAATTGTATCTTCACCTCTGAAAAAACAATATGTTCATCAAATCAAACTAAATACATGTTGAAAAATTGTATCCCACGAAACAAAAAAATCATATAATATTCTTCTTCAATATTTAGATATTCATTATACTAAACAACATATTACTTCATACTCCACAGAGTTTACATATTATCATAATTCAGATAGATTTTGTATGTTTATAACTTTATACTAATGTGTTATAGAACAATTTATATATTGTACATTTTGTTCTATAAACAAACATGTCGATAAAAAAAATTTGCAAACTAGGAAACAAAAAAAAAATAAACATTATTTGTTAATTTCAAAGATATTTTTAAACCCGTGCTTCAAGCACGGGTACTATCCTAGTTTTCCTTGAAAAGAATCGGATCAATTTCTCATTTGGTCCTGAAAAAGTTCTCTATACCATTTTATATTCTTTTTTATAAGAAATTGTAATAAATTTGTGTATGCTATTTTTATAGGTCACTGCTTCAACGTTTTACCATGTTTTACCCCTAAGTACTTATCAGAAAATATGTATATTTTATTGAGATATCTGATCTGTAGAATCTCTTTTTTTGTTTTTTATATGTACTCTACGATAAAAGGTGAGAATGTCAACCGCAAGTACAAGATCTTTTCGAAGTAAAACGACTGTTCAGTAAAAGAAAAAAAAACCTAATGATTTGTAAAGCCTATTAAAATACAACTATGTTATGAATGGTAAAGCTAAAAACTATATACAACTATGTTCATATTTATATGTTTTGGCAGAGTCATAAAAATAGCATAATAAAATACGGTGCCACATATCAAAATATGAGAAAAGATAGTGCCACATGTAGTTGTACTATCTCAGTATTATTTTAGTTAAATTTATTTAAAATATAGATACTCATTATATTTTATGCATTTTGAAAATAACTAGATAAGAATATATATACAACTATCAAGAATAATAGGTGCCATGATTAATCATCTTAATCAATTTTAAATAACCTTATATACATAAACATGTCTTATAACTTTCATACTATTTAAACAAATAATATAATTAAATAAACACTACAAAAAACATGCATATTGTATTAATAATATTATATCATTTATATAAATGACATTATATAAAGTTAACTATTAAAAAATGACACATTATATCTGATTTTACATCATTTATAACAAATGACATTGTTAATGCATCTTTTATATCAATTAAATAAAATTAATACAATTTAATTTTGATTTAGATCACTTATAAAACAATCAATATGAAATATAAATTTATATTAGTTGAACAAATGATGTATCTAATCGGTATTTTTAACATCAATTTAAAAAATGATGTTAACTTAGTTTCAGTTTTAAAATTGACACATATAATTTAGTTTAATTAATATAGTTAATTAATAATTAATAAACAAAATAAAAGTCCAAACAATTCAATTGAGTTATATCATGTGCGATAGTTAGGGTGACGGCGACGGGAGACTTCGAAGGCGACGGCGACGGGAGTTTAAAGGAGGGACGGGCGATTCAAGGAGAAGGCGATCGGTGTTTCGAGCAGGCGTTTGGGGACAGACTAGATCCCAACCCACGACGGCGAAGGAGACGGAAAAGAAGAGATCTGTTTTTCTCCCTAGATCCGAAGGAGGCGTGGAAATCGGAGGAAGCTCTCGCTTGTTCCTCCTTCCAGCTACGAACCCTAATAATATAGATCTACCTAGAGAAGGAGAAAACCGGACTTGGTGAGAAGGATCCTTCACTGACTTCAAGTTCCGAAGATAGTGACATTGGTTGGAGACAAGTCTCTCACGAAAGAGGATCCTCTAACAGGTGAGTTTTCTCAACCTTAACTGATTTGTTTCCAAAGGATTAGGAGATATTGTTTCAATTAGATGACGATATTACTATCGTTTGGGTTTAACTATTAGTCCAGCCTAGTTTTTACATGCCTGTTGAGATTTCAGCTGATAATTACTGTCGACATGCTTACAACAGTGGTGAAACTAGTGTAAAATGGAGGTTTAAGACCACGGGATACAAAGCCAATTACTATGATAACATTAATTTCATTAGTATGGCTTTGAATCTGATCCCTAGTGTCGGTTCATATCATGTGAATTCTGGAAGTGAGATTTATAATCCACACATAGAATATTATCTGGGGCTATGGCTTAAGGAGAATTATCTGTTAGGACTAAATCAGTTCTTACAACAAACCTTGGTGTTATTAACTAGATGCTCTTATTTCATAAGCAAAAAGGTTTGCAAAGATAAAAAGAGCTATCTTAGTTTCGCTGTCATAAATTTTAGCCAGCATAACAGA
>OVBA01005940.1:0-18157 GCA_900406435.1 Lepidium aucheri
GTGTTATCATATTCTCCTATTTGACTCCCACTTGGGATTCACAAATAAAGGTTAATGGAAATAGCTCCTAGACCTCTTGAACAAACCGTTGATCCTCCTTGGTCTGCAAGCCAACTCAGAGCTCAAAAAGGATGGAACTGGTCCGAGAGGATGATCAGCCACACTAGGACTGAGACACGACCCAGACTCCATTGTTTTGTACACATAAACAGACAGGTTTATTTTGATTCTACAACTTAAAGGTTTATCCTTATTTCGTATTTTGACAAAGCAGCCTCTTAACACCGACGCTTTGCCAATGCTGCTCAAAATGAAAGACAAAGACAAAATTCAAAAAAGGAGAGGACTACTTTATTGCGTATGTAACGACAGCAAATTGGATATGGTATCAACTTCAAGACTGCAGACATGAACTCAAGATCCCACCAATCCCTTCTTCTTGTTATATGCGACGACCTACTGACAAAACGCCTCCGCTGGCCCAGGAGGCGCTGCTGCACAACACTTGACCTGTTGATCCCTTGGCTTTTCCAGCGGTATGAACATATTTAAGTAATTGACCCCCCGAAAGTCCTTCCAGAGCCTGTTGTCAGCATTCTTAGTGGAAAG
Source organism: Lepidium aucheri (assembly GCA_900406435.1). Taxonomy (NCBI): domain Eukaryota; kingdom Viridiplantae; phylum Streptophyta; class Magnoliopsida; order Brassicales; family Brassicaceae; genus Lepidium; species Lepidium aucheri. Next base: position 610 of record OVBA01005940.1, read on the forward strand.
GACTTATACCATAAACGGGAAGGGGCTAAAGAAACTTTCTAGTTATGAATCAGGTATAGAACCGATCGGGGATTATGCCTTGAAGAGGACTCGAACCTCCATGCCGACACAATGGCATCTTGATACTGCTAGGAAGGGGAAAACAAATTTTTCCCCGATAACCAAATACTTTTGTCTGTAAATACTGCATATTTGATTCCATCCATAAATCGAATTTCTTCCATATGAGTGAAAGGAGATAAGTAAATGTTCTCACAGAAGCAGATGCCAGTGAGAATACTGAACAGCTATAACCGGAGTGAAATGAGTTCTATAGGCCTTAGTCGGAACATTTTCTAACAAATTGTTAGCCAGTAAGTGGCAAACGGTCTCATACATCATAAATAAGAATTCTTAATGTCAAGTTGGTAGATAGGCCATAGCTGTCGCCAAGTCTATTAGAACTATCACAGTTTCAAATATAGAACGAACGGACTCCACGAACTTCCCGCGCCCGGGAAATTTTGCCACGCAACAAGTTGTAGAATGGAAGACATTTATTGGTTGAACGCGATATAAAGCGATTCAGGGTGGCTATTTGGCCCGTTAATCTTTGCACTTCTCACTTATTCTTCAGAGAAGACAACTCTTGAATTGTTATAACCTGTTTTGTATTAGCTTCAATTCCTCTTTGAGTGACGGTATATCCGAGGAATTCTACCGATGTAACTCCAAAAGTGCATTTTGCTGGATTGAGCTTCATTTGATATTTATTCAGGGTTTTGAAGCAACATGCTAATTGATCAACGTGATCTTCTGCTTTTAATGATTTGACTAGCATGTCATCAATATATACTTCTATTGTTTGCCCGAGTTGATTGGTAAACATTTTGTTCACGAGGCACTGGTGGGTACCTCTGGTGTTCTTCAGTCTAAATGACATTACTTTGTAACAGTAAGTGCCTCGTTCTGTGATGAACGAAGTCTTCTCCATGTTGTTGGGATGCATCCGAATCTGATTATATCCCGAAAAAGCATCCATGAATAAAAGAAGTTTGTTTCCAGTTGTTGCTTCAACAATTCGATCGATATTTGGCAACAGGTAGCTGTCTTTTGGACAAGCTTTGTTGAGATCGATAAAGTCTACGCAGATTCACCATTTTCCATTCTTCTTTGGAACGGCTATCAGATTGGATAGCCATTCAGGATATTGAACTTCGGTAATTGATCAGATTTCAATCAGCTTTTTGACTTCTTCGATCATGGCCTTTGTTCACTCTGGCCCGAGCTGTCTTCTCTTTTGTTTAATTAGCTTATATGTCGGATTGATATATAGCCTATGACTTTTGATTGCCGGGTTGATTCCAGGCAAATTACTTGAAGCCCATGCGAATGTCTTCACATTCTTTTCAAGGAGACGTATCAGTTTCTGTTTGATTGGCTTGCTCAGGTCGATGCTGATGCTTACACATTTTGTCGGATCAGTCAAATCGATGTTGATGAGTTCAACAATCAATTGGTCTGGCTTCTTAGGTGCAGGTGGTTTGGTTAGTACTCTGCTTCCTATTGATGCGGCGATCATGCATGATTTATTTTCTAACTTCAACTCAACGATGAAGCAAGTTTTAGCCATCTTCTGATCTCCTTTGAGTGTATAGACTCCTTTGTTTGTTGGGATTTTAACACATTGATGATAGCTTTAGGGAACTACTTTCATCGTATGTATCCAAGGTGTTCCTAGGATAATGTTTTAGATCAGTGGTTTATCTACAACGAGTAACATGATCCATCTTGTAATTCTAGCAACTCAGACTGCTAGCTTCACCGTTCTGATCGCATTGATTGTGCTTCCATCGAATGTGGTCAAGGTCCTGTCCACGAGTTTGAGCTGAACATTTGGTAGTGCAATCTTATCCAGAGTTTCTTTGAATATAAGATCTACTAAACTCCCAATATCGATGAGAATTCGTGAAACATCACAGTTGACAACTCGGAGTTTGATAACTATGAGGTCTTTATGTGGGAAGCTGACTCCTTTGACATCTTCAGCGGTAAAAGTGATCACCGAATACATGACGTGCATGCACTCCTTGATGGGCTCCTAGTTGATTGAGGCGACTACCTTTCATTCGTATTTCTTGATTGAACGAATAGTGTTGTCACAAAATTGTAATCCACCCATAATTATGCCGACAACAACTTGTGGATCATCAGATCCGTCATTGTCTCATTCTGGCTTTTGCTGCTTAGTTACTTTTGAGGTATCAGCCTTTGGATTTGCCAACTTGAAAGCAGCCTCTCGTTGCTCAGCTTCTTTTTCCTTTTTCGTTTTGTACCTCTGGGTTTCTTCTTTTGAAACCTCCAACTCGCCCTTACTGAACTTCTCAGCAAGGAATTCTTGCAGTTGTTTGCACTTCACGGTCGAGTGACCCGCTTTCTTTTGGAACCCATAGTACTTGTTCCGGTTGTAAGTGTTATTGAACAACTTGTCAGAGGGCTACCGCTCTCCTCAATCTGGAAAGCGGGTGCTGAGTTTGCTTTCCCTCTATCATGATGTCTCAACTTGTAGTGCTCTTTTCTCAGCTCTTTAGTTGTCGAGTTCTGTTGTGTATCTTGGTTTTGCGAGAGGATTTGTTTATCCTCTATGTACTCTGCATGTCTTGCCGCTCTGCAAAGGGGGTCAAAGATCGTATTGGGCCTGTTGACGAAAAGGTCCTACTTAAGTGCCTCATCGATCACCATTGCAATTCTGAGGGCTTCCATACATGTCGTCACTGACTTTTGTCTTTGTTAGAATCTTCTTGAAGCATCCGATATACGACTTCAAAGGCTTGTCAAAGCCTTTCCTTAAAGATCTCAACTCAGCAGTTGAGGTAACTTGATTAACGAATAAGGCGTACCGCTTCATAAATAGCTCGGTCAGTTGGTTGAACTTTTCGATTGACCCGGCTGGTGACTTGGTGAACCATACCAAGGCGTCTTTGACTAAATTTCCTGCGAAGTGCTGGCAGTAAGTTGTGTCCTTGTTGTCCATGGTGTATTTAGTACCATTCATCATGACGTTGAAGGCGCTCATAAATTCTACTAGGTCTGAATTCCCATCATGAGAGGGGCATCAGAGCCATAATCCTCTGTTCAAAGAGACATTTTGTAGTCACGATACGAATGGCGAGTTCTGTGCCTGAGCTAGGATTCTCTCTATCTTGGGTGCCGAGCTGGTAGCTTGATGTAATTTTAACTTTATGTCGTCCATCATCTTCAATACGGTTGCGGCATCTAACATTACTTGACCATGCTGTCCCGACGTATTCGGTATAGCAGAGTGATCTTGCACCGAAGTGTTTGCTCGCTGTGGACTTGGTAAGTCTCTAAATTGTGTTCTTTGAGTACTAGCCAATGCTTCCGTGCATGGCCTATTTATTTGTGTTGTCGGGATACTACTCCTATTCAAACAAGATTTGAGCCGATCGAGCCTCTTAGTGTTTCTTCGGTCTGAAGCTTCATGCTGTGCAATCAGATTTTGCACTAAAGTTCCGAGTGTCGTGATCCCAGTGGTGGTGGTGGAAGATCAGTATCTTTCCAAGTCTATTGTTGTTTCTCTTTTTGAGTTCGAGTTAAATTCAAGGTTAATCCATTTGTTAGATCGAGGTGCTCCTGAAGGAGAGGTTCCCTCCTTTCTGGTGAGCCGATGGTGATTTCTCCTTTCAACATCTTCCAATTTTCAGATTTTTCTCTTGCTTTTGTGAAGATGTCCTTTGGTATCTTCCCTACAGACGACGTCAACTATTGGAACTGGTCTTAGCACAATGAGTACTAAAACGGTGTATCCTGATTAAAAGAGTAGGAGAGAATGGGCAAGGACACTTAAGGATTTGATTAGGAGCAAGAGCTAGTTAACTAAGAACAAGAAGAGATGATTGCCGAATTGATATTCTTATTAGAATTTATATTCCCAAAAGCGGATCCCTTTTTCAAAGGATTGTGCCTCTATTTATAGTTTATAGAGGCGGTTACATATGTAGAAATAACGGAAGATTTACAAATCTTGTTGATAAGACTGAATCTGTTAAGATTCGTGCTAGATTTGTGGAAGTTTGTGGAAGTTTTCCATGTCAGAACAGGAAAATTTCCATTTATCGTTTGATGATGTGTCATCCGAATTCCTTTCAGGTTCGTGGAACCTTCCGAGATGAGACATTTTGCCGAGACAAATATCTTATCCGAGTTGAAGACTTAGTGCTTGCAAACGGGTTGTTCTTTAATATTTGATCTATTGTTTTTAGTGGATCAAAGTAGGATCTCAGATCCACCTCCAACAACTATTGTTAAGCAATGTTTTTTTTGTGAACTCTAAATTTCATTAATAACTCACAAAAGTGATGACATGTTTTTAAAATTTGAAACATTAGCAGTCTCTCTAACAATACGGGTGAGAGCGTCTATTTTATGGTTTAAAGATTTAGGAATTACATGAAGAGAAAATGATGTAAAAATACATCTTAACTTGGCAAAATCCTCATGATATGGTCTGAAAGCCGGTTGGCTTGAGAAAGAAGATGAAATTTTTCTTGACATATGTGCAACTCGTCGCTATCTCAACGTTGATCTCATAGAGAGAAATGAGACATTTCATGGCCCAAGCATCATCTCAACCTCACAACGCAGAACAGATAAATTGTTTTCCAGGTGATTGGCTCACTATGGAAAAGCTCTGTTTTTAAGAATATATTCATCATGAGAACTGATAATTGATCTTTCCATTTCTCCTAATCTCAATCTAATATCTCTCACCAACTTTACTCTTTCTGTTTATATTTGTATCGATCTTCAAGAAACAAGATAAGTTCTTAGTGAATCTTAGTTGATTATGGAAACACTGCAAGAAAACATGCCATTTGTGACAGAAAAAAATGTAGCAAATCCGTCACAAATGGCAATTTGAGACGTACTTGCGACGTTAACAAAAAACATCATAAAACGTTAGTCACAAGTTCGTTGCAACTTTTGCGATGACCCAATTTGAGCTCGAGTAGTCAAAGGATGGGTGACCTTCCGGGAAGTGATTTTCGGAATCGTGTGAGTGAGGACAAAACACATGGAAAGATCATGTGGTGATTTGTAGGCTTGGTAAACAAGTCTTTAAAGCCTTCTGGACATAGCGTACCGACCTGTTGACTAGTAAGGTGGGCCCATGGGGCCCGAAGAGGACGTGGGGTCCATTAAGGTGACAGTCGGGGCGTTATAAGTAGTATCAGAGCCGAACCCAGACGTGTGTGGAGACACAAGGGCTCACACCGTCACGGGGGTAACGATCTTGGTATGCAACAAGGACATTGTGGTCTGTTACTAGGGGTGAATTGTAACACCCCGGTTTCAGAAATATGATATGTGGTGGTGCATGCGGAGATGTTTAAAAGAATTAATTTGGCCACCTATGTCACCAAAGTGCACTTATCTTTTCAATCATTTGTCTAGAGAGAACTCTAGAGTTAAGCGTGCTTGAGCTCGGGTGGTACCTGAAGAAACGCGTGTTCGCACAAACTCGACAAGTGCAAATCAATCTCCGCAGCAGAGGGTCTAGCACGAAAATTCTCCTAATCTCTGCGCTCATCAAAACTTGCAAACGACGAACGCACCTAGACTGGTAGCGAACGCCCCAGTAGAGCAAATCGAAGACCTCGGATTTCAAACAATGTCAACCGAACCGGCGCAACTCACTTCCCAGGCCCTCAACCAATATGACGAATTGGCGGCCGCAATAAGAGCAATGAAGGAAGAGATCGAGAGGATGACGTCGCAATTGCACAAGGCAACGAGCTCAGCCCAAAAATTGACCGTATGCTAACCAAAACTTAGAACACTCCATTCACCACGAGATTACTGGGAATAAAGTCCAGCATATTGTAAAAATAAAATGCCCGACATATGATGGAAAGTCTGATCCCAGTTGATTCCTGACAGCATTCGAAATAGATATGGGAAGAGCTCAGTACACACAACAAGAACACGATGCCGCCTACTGTCAGATGTTTGTTGAAAGCCTCATCGGAGACGCATTGGAGTGGTTTGCAAAGCTAGAACCATATTCGATAGACAGCTTTAAACAATTGTCCAAAGTTTTTCTTAAACACTACTTGATGTATATACGAAAGGCCACCACAAGCGCAGATTTATACTCTGTATTCCAGGGAGCCGGGGAAACGTTACGGTCATACCTAGAACGATTTAGGGCAATAGTGTCTCAAGTAACGGTCTTGGATGATGTTGCCATACCTGCTATCCATAATGGATTATGTGAGAATTTAAACTTAAAAGATGATCTACACATCAGTGTTCCCAGATCTTTGGAAGATGCACTTCACCGCGCCACAAGGTTCACCAAAGTGGAAGCTAGAAGGGTGCGATTCAGCAAAACGGCAATCAAAAAACCACCTCGAGAACTGGAAGATAATGAGGGTCAGGAGTCACAAAGACCCAATAACAAAGGGTACAAAGGGAAAAAGACCAATGCTTTCAATATCAACTCGCCACCGCATACCCCTGAGCTCAAACGACAGAATTCAAGATGGAACAAGAAGTTAGAAGCTATAGATAAACAAGCCAACTGTGAGTATCATAAGTAGTACAATTATTAAACTTCGCAATGCAGGCAGCTACAGCGCATTCTCCTAGAAAGATATCAGAAGGAAAATCCAACAATGGCGGGACACCATAAAAATGACGACGTGCGATCTTCAAAAGATAACAATAAAGATGCAAAGGAACCCTCTAATACGGCAAAAACAGACGTGATAGGGCATATCGTTCCAAAACAAGGCTAGCCAGCCCATTGTATGGAGTCTCATTTTATGCGAATGCGCCCTTGGTTGTTATGCCAATAGCAGCGCCGGGCAGCTAAGTTGGTATGGAAGAATATGAACTTTGCATTTTATTTCTTCATCGGGCTTGGACCATGTCTCCCGAACAATCTCAGTACATATGGCGCAAGACGATTCCACATATCGAAAGACTCGGTCATAGGAACTTAGACCACCTAAGCGCTGGTAAAGGAAAATAGAGAATGGTTACCTGCTAGGGGGGCTAGGATTGTAGATTGGGAAGTTCGAGTGTTTTCTCGTCGTTTAGGATGGTAAGTGAAATTTCTGCTCATTGAAGTCACCTCCGGGGTTCTTCGCACCTGGATAGTACGAAAAGAATATTTCCTGCTCTTCGTAGAGCAACTATGTCACTTTTGTCTATTAGTGACCCTCTTCATTCTCTACAGGGTTTCTTTCTTCAATATAGGTGACAACGAGCGAGGCAGAGACATCAACAAATTCGCTCATGATCAAGTTACAAAAGATCATCCTTGGTCCTTTTGACATAAGAATCTCAGGAAGATGATAAAGACAAGTTACCGTCACCCCGAAAACGAATAAACATGATAATAGGAGGACTCGTTACGTGCAATGACTCAGTTCGTTCGATTAGATGGACGCCCAGTCAGAACATATGCTTCACACAAGAAGATATGGTTGGAATCTCCACTCCACACAATGAACCTCCGGTAATCAAACTCAGAATATCCGACTTCGACGTATTCAGAGTCTTTATCGACACAGGAAGCTCAGTGGACTTAATTTTTAAGGAAACCTTGGAGCAGATGGAATTAAAAGACGTGAAGATTAAACAGTTAGTGCGTCCATTAACAGGATTCGACGGTGATACAACGATGACATTCGGAACAGTAAAGCTGCCTGTCTTCCTACGAGGAACAACCACATGGGTGAAATTTCTATCATTGATAGACCCATGATTTACAATGCAATACTAGGAACTCTGTGTATTTACACTATGAGAGCGGTACCATCAACTTATCATCAATGTCTGATGTCCCAACAACCAGAGGGATCTGCACCGTTCGGGGAAACCAACAAATGGCTAGAACATGCTTCATCACTGAGCATAAGTTAAGAAACAAGGGGCAAACCTACATGGTCATGAATCCCGATAAAAAACAGGAAAACGTTGGAGACACTCTCGAAAGATTTGAAAAGATTAACATCGATCCTAAGGATAGCAAAAAATGTGTCGGGATAGGCTCCGAACTCCCACCAAACATAAAATCCAAGCTCATTAAATTTTTGCAACAAAAAATTTCAACATTCGCTTGGACAACCGCAGATATGGCAGGAATCAGCACAGACGTAATAACTAATGAGCTAAATACGAATCCAACCTTCAAACCTATGAAACAAAAGAGAAGAAAACTAGGACATGAACAAACGCAAGCAGTAAACAAGGAAGTCGACTGTTTAATACAAGCAGGATCCATAATTGAGGTCCGCTACCTGGAGTGGCTCTCCAACGCGATGGTTGTTAAAAAGAAAAATGGCAAATGGCGGATGTGCGTAGATTTTACCAATTTAAACAAGCATGCCCTAAGGACAGCTTTCCCCTGCCACGAATAGATCAAATAGTCGAAGCAATATCAAGAATGAACTATTATCTTTTATGGATGCCTTTTCTGGTTATAATCAAATATGTATGCATCCTGATGATCGAGAAAAACTTTATTTATTACCGAACGGGGAACTTATTGTTATCGAGTAATGTCGCTCGGCTTGAAAAATAAGCAAGACAATGGAAGTATACATAGACGATATGTTAGTCAAATCCGCGAAAGCTGAAAATCATTTAAAAGACTTGGAAACATGTTTCGAAACATTGAATCAGTATAGAATAAAGCTAAATCCGACAAAGTACACCTTTGCGGTAAAAACCGGTGAATTCCTTGGGTATATCATCAGAAACGGGGAATCGAGGCCAATCCAAAACAAATCAGAGCAATTATGGACCATCCTTCGCCAAAAAACAAACGAGAAGTACAACGGCTCACAGGGAGGATTCACAACACTAAATTGGTTTATCTCATGCTTCACGGACAAATGCCTCCCCTTTTATAAGTTGCTACACAATAATAAAAAGCCTGAATGGAATGACGAGTGCGAGTCTGCCTTCTCAGAACTAAAAAATTACCTATCCACAGCTCCGATTTTGTCTAAACCAGAAGAAAGAGAAGTATTATATCTGTACACATCGGTCTCCAGCAACGCGGTCAGTGGAGTTTTGGTTTGGGAAGACAAGGGAGAGCAAAAACCCATATTTATGTCAGCAAATCATTGAGCGACCCAGAAACAAGATATTTGGCTGCAAAAAAACTTGCTTTAGCAATCGTGACGTATGCCCGAAAGCTAAGACCATACTTCCAATCACACACTATAATAGTATTGACCAATCACCCCCTTCGAACTATCTTTCATATTCCTAACCAATTAGGAAGACTCACAAAATGGGCTATAGAATTGAGTGAGTATGATGTGGAATACAAAGTAAGAACGAGCGCAAAGTCCCAAGTATTAGCCGATTTCCTGATCGAGTTATCTCCCGAAGTACAGACAGGCAAATATGAAGAAGGAAGTTGGGCACTATATGTAGATGGGGCATCATCTGCACATGGATTAGGAATCGAAATCCGAATAGTGTCGCCATAAGGAAGCATTATCGAATAGTCGTTCACACTGATGTTCATGGCATCCAACAATGAGGCCGAATATGAAGCACTTATAGCAGGACTGCGATTAGCCCAATCGCTACGGGTACAAAAAATAGTAACTTATTGTAACTCGAACTAGTCGCACATCAATTTAACAGTAAATTCGACGCAAGGAACAAGCGTATGGATGCATACCTCAAAGTTGTACGTGGACTAGCCCAAAGTTTCCCCGAATTCAAACTTGAAAAAATACCACAAAGCGAGAACACATCGCCCGACGCGCTAGCAGCACTAGCGTCAACTTCGGACCCATATCGTCATAGAATAATTCCTGTTGAGAGTATTCAAAATCCAAGTGTAAATTTATCAAAAGGAAGCTATTGCGCCATCATAGAAGATGACAAGCCTGAGGAGTATGCCCAAGAATCTCATTACGAAAAAAGATCCACTAGATTGACTGACTTACATAAAATTTTACTTGGGTGACAGAACAACACCCGAGGATCGATGGGCAGCACGACGATTAAAAGTTCGAAGCGCTCATTACACGTTGCACAAAGAACATCTTTTGCGAAGAAGCGTTGATGGAACATTGCTTACTTGTATTTATGGGAAAGAGACTCTTAAAGTAATGCAAGAAGTTCATCTAGGGGCAGGAGGAAACCATTCAGGAGGACGATCGTTAGCATTTAAGTCAGACGATTGGGTTACTTTTGTCCTACGATGAATTCTGATTGCGAAACATTTGCTGCTAAGTGTGAAGCATGCCAGTGTCATGCACGAATGATACATTCACCAGCCGAATTCCTTATATCTACCGCTGCACCTTACCCATTTATGAGTTGGGGAATGGACATCATCGGACCTCTTCCTCCAGCCCGGAACAAGCGTTTCAAATTAGTCATGGCAGATTATTTCACAAAATGGGTAGAGGCGGACTGTTATACCAACATTCAGGATTCAGATGTTCAGAAATTTCTCTGGAAAAACATAATATGCTGCCATGGGTTACCATACGAGATAGTAACTGATAACATATTACAATTCGTATCTAACAAGTTCGACCAATTCTGCGCTAGTTGGAGGATACGTCTCAGCAAAGCAACACCACGCTACCCACAGGGAAATGGACAAGCTGAAGCATCAAACAAGATCATCCTAAATGGGCTCAAGAAACGATTAGGCGAGAAAAAAGGCAAATGAGCCGATGAATTAGATGGAGTATTATGGTCATACAGGATGACCCCCAGAAGCACAACAGGGAGAACTCCATTCTCACTATCACATGGATCGGAAGCTATAGCACCAGCTGAAGCAAACGTACCTACCCTGCGAAAAATAGAGCTCCCTCAACATCAAAAATTGAATAACGCAATGATCATAGACTCTCTAGATCAAATTGAGGAATCTCGAGAGCAAGCTCTCTTGAAACTACAAAATTACCAACCGAAAGGAGCAAAGTATTATAATGCAACGGTACATGGACGCCACTTCATGGAAGGAGACCTGGTACTATGCAAAGTTTATGAAAATACCGCAGAACTCAACGTAGGGAAACTTGGTGTCAATTGAGAAGGTCCGTACATAGTATCTAAGGTAGTCAAGTCCGGAGTCTACAAATTGCTAAAAATATACGGAACTCCAATACCACAGAGCTAGAACGCGATCAAATTAAGGTGTTACTATTATTAGATACATATGTGTATATATATATATAAACCTTTTGTTGTAAAATATGTCGAACGTATGTAAGATCCTAAGAACTACAAACGGCTTGATCCCATTCTAGAGGGTACGTAGGCAGCCGAATACGGTGCAGCCGCGTTTTTTTAAAAATATATGTATATAAAATATATATACAAGATGGTGTATGTGCATCTCTCTGTTCGGCAAAACATTTTGATAAAATAGTCGCCACTACGAAACCCCTATGAATAGAAAATTAACAGCAAGAAGCCACATTTACGCTTGGCAATATAGTTCGAGCAAACGTTTGAAGTACAGACCACTGCATGAAGAACATATGATTCATCTCGTTCAAATGGTAGAAAACATTTTAGGAACAAAACCTTCTTGGGACAGAGCGAAACTTTTGATACAAGGATCCATCAAAAAATGACACGTGGGGTGCATGCAAGGATATCGAAAAGTCATAAGACATGCAGCTGCATGAACAGACATGTGGTCAACATTCAGTGAAGACAAGGTATCTAAAAATTCTATTTAAGGAGACTACCATAGATGCTTGAAGACATCAGCAAAATAAAACAAGCTTTTAAGCGATAAGAAAAAGAGAAGAAGAGGAGAGAAAGAGAGAAGTAGGAAATCCATTTTAAAGATGGTAATGATGAAGCCGAGAACAGGAGTTGGCTGAAAAAATGAGTAAGTATCACATCAAGCGGTCAGCTTCAAAAGCCAACCACAAACGTCCGAAAATAATATTTCGGAAATCCTTTGGTCTCGACGAACATACGTGCGGGAAATACCAAAAAAGAGCCTCTATTTACTCAAGACAAGAAGTGAGGAGCCCCTGTTTATTCAAGACACAAAGATCCGTACAAAGGAAGCAAACTCAGTGGCGGTAGGGATCCACCGCCAGACCTCTAGCATTCGTCTCCAACCTGGGCAAAAATCAAGACAAGTACAAAAACAAAGTCTGATACTTCAAAAGCACAAGCGTGAGGAAGCAAACGGATGCAGCGTGGAACCCCCAAGTTTCCAGTTACGAACGGATGTTGGAACAAAGACGGGGTCCAGACCGCCCAGCAGCAGACTCATGAAGAGAGAATGCCAAAGCTTTCCCATAGAACAGAACATATGGGAATAGACCCGTCACCAATAAGAATGGAAAAAACACCCAAAAGGAGGGAATAAAAGCAACCAATAGGAGTATAATCCACAAGCTGATGAGATGGTTGGACTTTCCTGGTCAAATAAACGCTAATCTAGCGAAGCTATGTCCTCTTCGAAAATGACGAACAGAGGTGGAAAATGAGAAGGATGACAACAAAATAGAGATAAAAGATTAAATCATCTCCGTAACAATGATAAGCAAGAAAAACGTTCCCAAGTATCAATTGTAGAAAGCATTTGAAGGCTGGAAGGGATTCTACCAAAGCATACGACCAAAGTGACCTCCTCGGTACCAAAATTCCGGCATATAAAAACTTACGTACAACCAAAAGCTGTCCCGGAAATACTGAAACAAAATTGGTAAACCTATACGCTAAGAGGATTCTCGACAAGTAAAGGGAACAACTAGCATCAATAGATAAGTGACAAATATAAAATGTAAACAAACCAAATTGTTTACTATTTCAAAACGCCAACGAACTCAGGTTCTGGCTAAAATGTACAATTCAATAAACGCTACGAACTCAGGTTCTGCCTAAAATATACAATTCAATAAACGCCAATGAAATTAGGTTCTGAATAAAAATGTAAATTCAATAAACACCGACGAACTTAGGTTCTGGCTAAAAATGTAGAATCAATAAATGCTGACGAACTCAGGTTCTAGCTAAAAATGTGCAACTCAGTAAACGCCGACAAAATCAGGTTCTGGCTAAACTGTACAATTCAATAAATGCCAACGAACTTAGGTTCTGGATAAAAATGTAAATTCAATAATCGCCAACGAACTCAGGTTCTGGCTAAAAATGCATGACTCAGTAAATGCCGACGAACTCAGGTTCTGCGTAAAATTGTACAATCTAGTAAACGCTCACAAATCCAAGTTCTAGCTAAACAAGTACAAATTCGATAAACGCTAGAATAAATAAGTACTAGTTAAAGGGTTATATTTCGATAATATAAACGAACTCGCGTTCGACAAAAACACTCGAACATTAAACGGCCTCAACGATGAACGGTTGCTTCTAAGTAAACAAAAATAACGCCTAAACATATCACTAAATATGTGCTTTGGTCGAAACACTGATATCAAGTCAACATCATCAGCGAACGTACGTCATGTCGGATATGAATTGACCGAGAACGTATGCCATTCAAAACGAAACAAATACTTTTAATTAGCTGAGTCGGAACTCTTTGATAAAACCACGACTATCAATCCGTTAAACTTAAATCATTTCCGCAGTATACAATTTTAAGTCCCAACGTGACAAGCTTAAAACATATATTATTTATATATATATATATGTCTAAGCAACATCCGTTCGTCAGCAAAGAGTTGACAAGTAGTACAAAACAAGGAAGAAAATTGAGTATTGATAGTACTAAGAAATTTCCGAAAAATTTAGATAAACTGGTAAACAAAAGGAATGTAAACTCCGAACAATACAAACTTGTTCAAAATATTCCAAAAGGTCTTAATGATAAGCAAAATAAAAATTAAAAAAAAGGGAGGCAAACACTCCAAAGCATAAGACATCGATTTTGAAAATAGAGCAAAGGAAGATTAGGCGTCAGCACGTTCGGTATCCTCATTTGCCACTTCGCCATCTTTGAGAATTGTATCATTTCCAGCAGTCGGTTCGTCAATGGCGACCTCAGAAGCGTCAACCGGACGAACGTCTGTCTCATCACCAACTAACTGTTTGGACTCAACGTTTCCAATATTAGTACCGTGTTCTTCTTTGGAGACATCCTTAGGAGCCACATGATTGTAAGGATGTAGTGCTCGGTTGGGAGATCAGAAGGAGAAAAAGGAAGAAGGTCATATTGCTCTAAGTAAAACGGTGGAATTTCCTTGACCTGAGCATCGTAAGTCTTCGCATCCTCTTCCATAAAGTCGATCATATCTTGGGGCATATCATAGCCCAACTATGTTAAAAAGATCTTTAAACTCTGCATAGTCCCCATTCATTGGTCCACCAATGAAGAAGACCGCTTAACTTTATCAAGGTAAAGGATCTGCTTCCTCAATCTTTCCAAGCGAGCGCGAGTCGGGTCAATGGACGAACGCAGCATCTCAATTTCAGACTTAGAAGCATCAAAAAGTTTCATAAGTTGCTTGCCATTCGAAACTATCTTCTTACGATCAGGTTTCACCAAGTCCAGCTCGGCTTTCACCGAGTCCTGTTCGGCCTTCGCATTAACAAGTTCGTCCCATAAATCGGCAATAGCTGCCGAATCTTCAGCATTACGATCCTTAAGTTGTTTGCTGAACTCCTCCACTTGTGCTCGGAGTAGAGCATTCTGCTCTGTCTCACTCTCAAGATCCCGGAGCATCTGCGACGAATCCTTGTTTTCACCCGAAGAAGATGCTTCACGAGCAGACTTAAGTCAAGAAATTTAACAAACCTAGGCGATCATGAAGTTTAAGTCAGCATCACTCTAAAAAAAAGGGAGGAAGAGACGAACGAAATAAGTAAAGATAATGGTGAACTAAAAAAATATATAGAAAACACCCAAGTCAAGAAATTTAACAAACCTTCATCCTGTTCCTTGCAAATTCCATCAAAATATCCTTCACCTCCAAATCCTTGACCAGAGGAAGGACAAAATCGGAGTCTTAAAACAATTGGATCCAATCCGTGCATGCATACTTGTTCTTAACAAACAATGTTGGTTCGTCATATTTAAAACGTATGAAGTTCGGCCGAGCAAACAAACCCTTGTAACCAGATGAATGGCGAGGGACATCAACCGTCTTCCTAGACGAATCATTCGCCCTCAAAGACAAAACTACATCTTGCGGTCCTTGAGAACCAGATTTATGAGTCGACGAACCTTCGTCTACATAAGACGAACCCTTGCGAGAAGGTAATGCGTCCTTGGATCGATCCGATGATCGAGTTGTGTTCGGAATCCTGATAGAAACACGAGACGTACGTTTTCGAGAAGAATCACCAATCTCCTTCAATGATTTATGAGGAGGACTCTTTTGGCGGTTGGATTTCCTTCCCATCTTTTTTGCCAACTCACGCATACGGTTTGAATAATCCATTGTCGAATAGTCATCTGGAAAAGAAAAACGTAATCATAGTAAACGCAAGTTCGTAATTGACAAACGAAAAATTACTAAAGGCAAAACTAACCCTGATCAATGCGTTGTTCTTTTTGCCTAAGTCGGGCCTCCAAAACATTAGGAAACCAATGATAAGATAAATCCTGGATCCTATCAACTTCTGTTCAGAAGTCTGCAGGCAGCAAACGTGCGACCGGATGTCTTACTGCAAAAAGAAAAACTTATTTCGACAAGTCAGAATAAAAAGGAAGAAGTAAATAAGAAAGAATGAAATCAGATTAACGAATGAAGTCCAAAGGTTCCGATAGAACCGATCGGGTTCGACAAATGAAACTTCGTCAACACGAAGATAGAAGAGCCGACGTTTCCAATTGCTCAATTTGTTCGGAAGACCAAAGATAATCTCGAACTTAGACTTCATGCTCAAGAAGAAAGGTCCCCAATAATTGTTGCAGCGTGAAAGGAAAGAAACCTCTTCCAGAAAACGGAAGTCGATCGACACACTGCATGCATCTACAAAACGGGAGAACACTAACATATTGTGGATAGAAGTGGGAGCCAACTGAGAAAATGCCATCTTGCAGTCGTCACAATAATCATTGAACAAGCATGGGAAGGGAAGGCGAAGACCGAAAAAGAAAAATCCTTCATAGACACAAATGTAACCCGAAGGAGCACGCCATGGACGTTCGTTAGGAGATGGAATGCGAAAATTAGCCCCATTGATTTCACACAATTCAAAAAAATGACGAACGGACTTCTCAGTACAAAGAGTTGGCAAACCGACGAGAGAATCCAACCATGCCTTCAAACCACTACTCTCCCTACTCTCATGACTAATTGATCTCGTACGGACCAAAGCCTTGCCAAACGTATGGTCGATAGGCATCGGATCATTAATTTAACTTCCCTCTCACGAACATTTGGATCGGGCATTAAGACCCCCGACGACGAACCCTCACCCGGCAAAAACGGTGATAGCATTGGACCGTCTATGATCGAACCCGAGAATACATCCAGCATAGCTTTAATTTCTGATTCCCTGCGTTCGTCAATCTCGGCTTCGAAATTGTGTCCGTCAACTCGGAACCCACGTCTTCTGCCTTCCACGCATTTGTCTGACTCAGTTTCGGACAACGCACATTTGCCGATTCCAAAATCGAAATCCTCACCACCAAAGTTTGAGTTGTCCGACGCTCGTTCGGATCCATCGAAGAACGAATGCTCAGAATTAAAATCATCTCAAGACAAGGCGAATTAACCTGACGAACAAATAATTTGAACTCTCCAAAAGAAAATGAAGGTAAAAAAAATGAAACAAAAAGAGAGAGAGAGTACCTTGGAAGAACTTGGAAAGAACTTGAGGATGAGTGAGGAAGTGAAAGGTAATTTATAATCTTTCCAAAAACCCACAATCGGAATGCGTCATGTGTCAAATTCTGAGTGTCAGTTCGTCAAAGTTACACTTTGACGTACTTGAGGGCTAGTTGTATGGGAAAACGGCCGAAGCCTACATAAACTTTTGACGTCGTGCCAATTCATATACGAACTTGGGTGCCAGACTTAAACCTAAGTTTATTAATAAAAATTGTAAATTTCATACACGAACTATTATTTTTCGGCCAAAATCAATGTTGACCGTTATCTCTGTTAGTCAACCGTTAACGTGATACGTGTACGGCTGAACACGTGACACGTATACGGTCAAACAAATTTTATTAAAATAAAATCAAAATAAATTATAATAAATTATAATAAATTGTAATAAACTAAAATAAATTGAAATAAATTATGTTAAATTAAAAGTAAATTGAAATAAATTATAGTAAATTATAATAAATTAAAATAAATTATAGTAAATTATAATAAATTATTTTAAATTGAAAATAAATTATTTTAAATTGAAGATAAAATGAAATAAATTACATAAAATAGAATAAAATAAAATAAATACATAAAATAAATAAAAATAAATAAAAACTATAATAAATTGAAATAAATTAAAAGAATTTGTGATAAACTAAAATTTTGACGTTTTAGTAGGTACGTTGTTGAAAAATTTGAAAATTGAATATCAAAAAGTGGAAGAAGTATAACAAATA
>OVBA01005941.1:0-18349 GCA_900406435.1 Lepidium aucheri
AAACTAAATTTTAACTTCCGATCTAGAGCCTAGAGATGCATAAATACCTTCTTTCCCTTTGTTTAGCTTGATCAAAAAAATGTGTGATTGGTAAAACCCTCTCAAAAGTCAAGTGAAAATTAAGCTGCCCGAATAAGATATAAACCGAGTAAGTGGTAAAGGTGAAGCGGCTGGGAGGATGCGTAAACCCGTAGTCTTCCACGTCCGTGTATATCCACTAACTTACTCCATATGCGGGTTGGTGGAGCAACTTGGGAATATGCATAAACCCGCAGCTTCTCATGTTTGTGTAAGCGAACTTCGGAAAAGCCAAAATGGTACATATATAAGAAAAAAAAAAGAAAAAAGAAAGAATGAATAAACTGGCAGCAAAATTTTAAGGAGAGGGAACCACTTAAAGTTGAAAAAAAAATGTTATCATGCTAAGCTTAGAGAAGTCGAAACATGTAATCTTGATCTCTAGTCTCTTTTGAGGACGGCACCAAAAAGAAATAAGCAAATAGGCTTGCACCTTTAGAAGCCAGCTTAGGTAATAGGAATCCATATGTTGTATGCTATGTTCAAGGATGATTACTTAATGGTTTCCAAAATGATAGAGCCCACATGTGGATTACGGGTTAGCCTAGCCAAGTCGTTTGTTAGACAAGTTTACCCCATTTGTGTGTTCATTTCTTCCACCTTAGATCATTGCACTTGCTTGAGGCCAAGCAAGATCTAAGTTTGGGGGAGCTAATGAGTGTGATTTTTAATGGTTTTAGAGTCCTATTTTAGGTTGCTTTGCATCCGTTTAGCTAAGTTTTCCATGCACTTTGGTCTATTTAGGTTAGTTTTGCACTTTTTGCATTTACATTTGGAGTTTTGGAGTTTTTCTAGGAAAAGGAGCAAAAAGGAGCTCAAAATGGAGCTAAAGCTATTGTAACCAGCTGCTAAAGAAAAAGAGTTTCTCAGCCTCGGATCCAATGGTATAGAGATCCAAAATCTTCTCCTCTAGGTTACAACAATTTGTCTGTAAGTTTCTGATCTGAAAAACTCTCCCTAAATACGTGTTTTTGACCTAATATATAGAGTAAACCGAACTGGTACAAAATAAGGAAATTTGGTTTTCGCCTTGCAGGGTCATTGATTGATCGATCCATGGACCGCTCGATTGATCAATGTTTCTTCATTCGATCGTGAAGCTTCCAAGTTGTGCAAAAGATCGTGCGTAATTTCTTCTTCAATAGCTCGATCGATCTAAGTGTGCTCGGTCGTACAATGGATTGTGCGCACGATATAGATGGATGGGGGTCGATTGTGTTAAACATGAGATGTTGATCAACGGATCGAGCATAGTCTTCTCCTTTAAAGGTGTGATCGATCGATCTTGGTGTTGATCAATCGGTACGTGGTCTCGTAAGGGAAATTCTAGAGTTAAGCTCCCATTCTGCTTAGCATGTAGAATCCAAAGTATTCTTGTATTTTGTACCTGAAATGGCTCTAAAAACACAACAAAACTTAAGGAAAACATATGAATTAGTAAGGTATAAGTCGGTAAAAACGAGGTATAGCATCTTTGTTTTTTTTTGTGAGAATATAGAATGACAAGGGAACCTATTTATAGGGAAAGAAGGTAAGTTTAATATGACAATCGGACCACGCAAAACCGTCGCAAAATTTTGTGACACTCTTGCGACGTCAACATAAGCAAATGTCGTAAAGTCGTCGCAAATCTTGCGACATTTTTGCGATGGATGGGTATCTGGCATCGCAAATCAGTGGCAAAACCAAAAAGCCCATATTTTGCTAAGTTCAAGAAATACATCCAGGGATTAAAAAAAGATGTTGAACATGTTCGGGAATTTCTCTGTTGGGTATAATGTTCTTAATCGGGTTGAAAAGTTATTATCGAATTAATTTCAGAGAATCAACAAAGTTGCAAGCTTTAAAAATGTTTACCAAATTCATTAGATAAATATTTAAAATGTTTAGCAACAACAGTAAATAAATACAAAATAACTTAATCACTTAATTCTTCTTTTTCTTCATCAGTGACTTCTTCTTCGTCAAACTCTTCAAATTCTTTAGAGTTTGATAAATTTTCTTCTCTAGAGTCATTAATAACAATGTCTTCTACTTCATGTTGTGCATGTATGATATCGTCCATGGATTTGACAGCTATAACAACTTTG
Organism: Lepidium aucheri; assembly: GCA_900406435.1. Taxonomy (NCBI): domain Eukaryota; kingdom Viridiplantae; phylum Streptophyta; class Magnoliopsida; order Brassicales; family Brassicaceae; genus Lepidium; species Lepidium aucheri. The sequence goes on from OVBA01005941.1 coordinate 2,169, forward strand.
GATGATCTATCTTGTTGCATAGCCACATCATCAGCCTTTCCACTGTACGACCTCTTGGATTGACTTTTGTAACAGATAGCCATGTCTGACGTCTTTGCTTTATACGATGATAAGGAATAAAACACACCTATTCTGCTTGACATGCTAGAATAAATGGATCAAACTTGGAATATGTTTAGCTTGCATTTACATCTATCACCCCAAAGTGATTAGTATGCATCTCGATCCGAGAATTTTAGGATATGTGACTTCTATAATTTTGTTCAAAATGTTGTAGAAGTCGGTTTCACCAGGCACATGGATTCAAAAATTTGCGGTTGCTTTGTTGGAACCATGGTCGTACGTATGAAAAGTATATCCATGAGAAAAATACATTGGAGTTGTTACAATACTTGCAATTGGGTCATCGACAATCTCATGCAACCATAATGGCAAAGGTTTACCTGCACATCCATTTTTGGACTACAAAATATAAATAAATTAATATATACATAGTTAATATATCGATCACAAAAATGTACACAATTAGTATTTAATATTACATACATAATATTTTTAACCATCCTTCAAAATCACGTTCTTTTAACGATTATATTCTGTTTCTGGCAAATTAAGGAATGCTTCGCGTATTTGTCTATCAAATTCACTGCAAATTAAGTAATAAAAAGTAAAGTAATTAATGAATTAACTAGCAGAACTAAATATATATATATATATATATATGTATATACCTCTCAAATGACACAACATCTTCACAGTTTTACAATATATAATAGTGAGCTGCACGACAATATGTCTGGTTCTTCGAGTACTCTTCCTTTAATTTTCCACCAAATCTTTCGACCTGACTAAAGATATCTAGAACTGGAATGGCATATGATGGTGCAACCCCGCCATCGTCATATCGTCCTACTTGAGTTCTTTTTGTTTTGACGGTTGGACTAAAGTAATATGATGTGAAATGAGAAGTTTCCTTTATCAGACTTCCCGCAACGATCGATCCTTCTACTTTTGCTTGATTTTTGACCTTTCTTTTTAGATGTCCCATAAATCGCTCAAACGGGTACATCCATCGATATTGAACAGGACCACCAAGAGCTGCTTCGTGTGGCAGGTGGATTGGAAGATGTTCCATCACATCAAAAAATGCAGGAGGAAATATTTTTTCCAAGTTACAGAGCAACACTAAAATATTAGTTTCTAATTAAGCTATGCTATCAACTGTTAGTGTTCGTGTACATAGATCCCTGAAAAATGCTTTGATCCCTACAAAGTTGATATTTACTATATAATTAAAAACCAATTTTTAAATAATATAATTTAAAAACATAAACTATATAATAATTTACCGGCAATTGATTCGTGGACATGTGTCGGTAAAAGCTTAAATAATGCAAAAGGAAGTAGTCGCTGCATGAATACATGGCAGTTGTGACTCTTCATACCAGATATTTTTTCCCTTTGCTCTATACATCTTGAGAACTTGGACACGTAACCGTCGAGAAACTTTACATCTGAAGAAATCCAATTCAACAATGTCTGTTTCGCTTCTCCTGACAATCGAAATATTGGAATCAGTTGTTTGCCATCACCTGTAATATGCAATTCAGGTTGCACATATTTTGGCTAAGTCCAACCTTGCTTTGAAATTGTCTTTATTCTTTCCATGCACATTTAAAATTGTGTTCATAGTGTTATCGAAAAAAATTTAACGATGTGCATCGGATCCAGATTGTGTCGTAGTAACAGATCTTTCCAATATGGCAGTTCTCAAAAGGTACTCTTTTTGTGCCAATTGTGAGAATCACCATATCCGTCAAGCATGTTTCCTGGAGTGTGTCAATTGCCCCTACGTTTACAAGTTCCCTGAGCTCCATAATAATCAATTTGCTCCAACACATAACTACCTGACTTGTGTGACGGGGGAGGAATACGCACAGCCTTATTTTTCTTAAATTATTTCTTGTTCCTTCGGTATAGATGATGCATGGACAGAAACCGATGATGACAGTCAAACCAACAAGATTTCTTACCATGCTTTAGTTGAAATGCATCAGACCATCCCATACAATATGGACAAGATAACCTTCCATGTGTCGTCCATCCAGATAACATTCCATACGTTGGGAAGTCACTGATTGTCCACAATAAAACTGCATGCATCTTAAAATTCTGCTACTGCGAGTAACCAAATCTGTGAACACCTCCATACCATAACTGTTTCAGCTCATGAATCAGAGGTTGTAGGAAAACATCGAGAGAACGCCTTGGATGACTAGGACCTGGAACTAGAATAGTCATAAACAAAAACTCGCTTTGCATGCACAAATCTGGTGGAAGATTATATGGCCTCAATATTATAGGCCATAGAGAATATTGTCTCCCAGACAAACCAAATGAGCTAAATCTATCAGTGCATAAACCTAGATAAACATTCCTAGACTCTTTAGCAAAGTCAGAATGTACCGTCTGAAAATGTTTCCAAGCCTTTGCATCCGACGGATGTGTCACCTCGCCATCATTTACTATATGTTCTGCATGCCATCTCATTGCCGCTGATGCCCTTTCTGATTGATATAATCGTTTCAGTCTATCAATAATTGGCAAGTACCACATATGTTTGTATGGGACACGCGTCATTCCACGTGTTGCTCGGTATCTTGGGTTCTCATAGAATCGATATTCCTACAACTTATCATCCTCTTTCCAGAAAATCATGCAATTGTCAATGCAAACATCAATCATTTCTGATGGTAATCCAAGACCTGCAACTAACTTCTGCATTTGATAATAATTCTCGGGCAGAATTATTATCTTCTGACAAATACTCTTTCAACAAATCTGCGAATTGATTCATACTTCTCTCACTTATGTTTCCTTCACTTTTAATAGACATCAGTTTAGATGCTAATGACAATTTGGATAAACCTTCTCTACATCCCTCATAGATAGGTTCATTTGCAGCATCTAGCATATCATAAAATTATTTTGCTTCGAGATTGGGTTCTTCAACTCTATTTTCAGTGAAACCTGGGATATTCCCATGATATGCATCTGTAATTTTATCATGATGCTTATTTACTTGTTGCTGATCATAGTTTTTGAACATATTTTCGTCATAATTATAGTTAGTATTATCATACCCACCAGCACCCGTACTACTAGTTCCAACACCCAAACTATACCCCTCCCCATGTGAAAACTACACATAATAATTAGGATTAAATCCTCTATTATATAGATGTCTTTTAACCATATCTATATTCAAATATTTCATGTTCCCACACTTTAAACTGGACAAGAGATGTTACCGTCATTTGGAGTAAATGGGTTATAAGCTGCCTGATTTATGAATTCTCACAACCCGTCTCGAAACTCCTTCATCGCTTCTCCAGTCTCCATATCTCTTCGATTATACATCCACCGTCGTAATGCAAACACTTCAGCTTCCGACGTCATTTATTTTTATTTCTAAAAAAAATTTTCGCAAATTTTTTTTTCTCTCACTACTTTTTACCTCTTAGTGTTTGAGATTTGGTGTAAAGATACAATCTCATTAGGTCTATTTATAGGGAAAGAAGGAAAGTTTGCTACAGATTTGCGATGTACTGTAGCTAGTATTGCAGAGCCATCACAAATGCCTCGCAATAGCTGCAACAGAAAAAATATGTCGCAAGGTTGTCGTAAATATGCTACGGATTTGCGACGTAAAGTATTTTGTCGCAAATCCGTCGCAATTTCGTCGTAGAACTTGCGACGCCCAAGTTTCCATCGAAAACTTGCGACGTTTTTGTCACATCTTGTCATACATCGCAAATCTGTCGCAAATCCATAACATTTCTTGTGACGGAAAATTTTCCTTGTAAGTTTCCGTCTCAAACCGCATGTTTTCTTTTAGTGTATATTGAATTTATAAGTAACTGTTTTAGTTCAGATTTTTACATTATATATATATATATACCTAAACAACAATTAGTTGGTTTTTATTTATTTTATACATATGTATATTTAGTTAAGAGATAAAAAAAAGTTATAAAAAAAGATTTGAGTATTATTAGGTACCTGAATAAATTACATATGCATTATAAATTTATAAGACCATTTCTATTAATTTTACCTTAGACCTCCATAACTTTAGGTATAACACTGCATGTACTTTACAATACTGATGTGCTCATACCCACTTTCTTATTCTACATGTCCTAGTTAATCTTAGGGTTTTTTTTTTTTTTACTTTCAGCATCACATATAGGCATCTATAGATATGAATGTAAATATCTGACTACATTTTGGATATGAATGTAAAATATATATATTAAAAACAAATTTGAGTGCAAACAAGCAAATGAAGATGAAAAATCATGCAGTAAAAACCCAAAATAATATACATAAACTCGTGACAAAAAAACATGTATAAAAGCATCTATCGTGGTAGAGATCCATTGAGTCTCTCATCAATATACTATTAATATTTTTAATATAATTTAGTTTCAGAATCATATACTAATTTTGGTTTCTATTAGTGAGACTGACTACATCTCTCATCAATAAAATATTAATAAGTTTAAGGAAATTTTAATTTTTTTGGTCATTTATCTATTTTATAAAGAGGAATTTTGAGAAATACCTTTTTAGTGTACTCATTTTCAAAAATATCCCTTGACATTTATCTTTTCAAAAATACTCCTCATTAATACAAAAATGACAAAAATACCCTCAATAGAATTGTTATATATTTTTCCTGCCAAAAAAAAACTTTCCCGCCAAAATTTTTTATAAGTGCGCTTATAAATCTTTACAAAATTTTTATAAACACCTTATAAATTTTTATAAACGCCTTACAAATTTTATAAACATCTTATAAATTCTTTATAAACACCTTATAAATTTTATAAGCTCTCTTATAAAACCTTATAAATTTTGGTAAACACCTTATAAATTTTTTATAAATGCTTATAATATTTTTAAGCTCTCTTATAAAACCTTATAAATTATATAAGCTCTATTATAAAGTCTTATAAATTTTATAAGGTCTCTTATAAATCCTTATAAATTTTTATAAGCTCTCTTATAAATTTTTATAAATACCTTATAAATTTTTATAAGCACCTTATAAATTTTTTATAAACACTTTATAAATTTTATAAGCTATCTTATAAAGCCTTATAAATTATATAAGTTCTATTATAAAGCTTTATAAATTTTATAAGGTCTTTTATCAAACCTTAGAAATTTTATAAACTCTTTTATAAATTTTTGGCGGGAAATTTTTTTCGTAAATCGGGGAAAAAATTTGGCAGGAAAATATTTCTTTTGGCGGAATTTTTTTATTTTCGACGGGAAAATTTTTTTTTTAGTGGGAACTTTTTTTGTAAAAATATAAAATAATAATAATCTAAGGGTATTTTGGTCATTTTTTCATAATGGAGATTATTTTTGAAAATGTTCAAAAAATGAGGGCAGTGATGAAAATGTCCTCCTTTGTGGGGCATTTTTGTAATTCTCCCTTTTATAAATATACTGATTTTTATTTAAATTATTATTTTTAATATATTAAAACGTTAATAAAGTCTCATATGATTTTAGGGTTTAAATACTTTTTAATATTTTATTTTGAATTTAAGAATTTTTGGTGAATATATTTACATATATCAACACATTAATATATTTAGTTTTCCTTTTTATTAATTATTAATGCAATTATATAATATATAATAACAATAAAAACAATAATAGAACTGAAAATAGTAATAATGCAATATGTTATAAACAGTTTTAAAAAGAGAGCTATATACGCTTATAATTAAAAATAAAATTACATAGTGTGAAATCATAAAAGATAATACTTAAAAGACTACAATAATTATATATATTTTTTACAATATATTTTTAGATTTTTAAAAATCCTAAAATTTTTAATATAATTTAATATTGGTCTATTAATCAAATTTTTAATAATCAAATATAATATTAATATATAACTTAAACTCATGCATAATGGATCTTTTTAAATAGATAAGTTTATTTTAAAATTTATAAAAATGATAATATGTAAATGATCTAGGTACTTTCTAAACTATAAAAAAGTTTAAACTTTTATAATGTAACTTGAATTATTCATAAATAGACATGTGTTCTATGAGAGATAATTTCAAGGGTTCTCATATTTTCTCAAATGAGAACTTATTCTCGCTGTCAAGACATATAGATATGACTCTATACGGCGATTTCTGGCGACTCTGCAGGGCGATTTTCAGCGACTCTGCAGAGCAATTTCTGGTGATTCCTAATCGATTCCCGGTGAGCTCAGGGTGATTCCTGACGAGCATAGGTTAGTATCGCGAATCTAGGGCAATTTGAAGGAGCCTTCTCGGTGCTTCAAACACCATTATCTTCATTATCCTTGTTTTTGTTTTGATCCTTAGGATCATATATTTGGTGTTTAGATATCTTATCGCTAGTTTCCGGAAGCTCACAATGTTGAAGTTACTAGTTCCTATTCTTTTACCTAGCAATTTGGTCATGTTTTCATCTCATAGTGTTATCGCTGCTTTCCAGGCGATAACAATATCAACAGATGAAGACTCTCCAGGGAGTTATGGATTCTGGTCTTCTCAGGAAAATCATCCTCATATTGACAGGTATAACATTGATATACCATCGTATGATTTCCAATTTTGAAGGCTAAATTGGTTCATCATAATAGAACTTGGAATACAAGTTAGTTCTATAAAAGGCTTAGTGACATTGCTACATCCCATATTTCTGAACTTGTCTATCCAAATGTGTCAGACAATGCAAAATCTGTCGATGCATAAACCTTTTATAGCTAGCATAACCTTCATTAGGGTGATAGATAATTATCTCAAGGAAGTGATTAACTTAAATACATCTCTAATTGGGGAAAGAAGGTCTGGATTCCAAGGTCTCTCTTTGATCAAAAGAATCTATATTCACTCAACTTTAGTTGCAACCTAACCCAAAAGTCTCTCTTTCTTTATTTCATCCTTACGTTGAGGGGAAGATCCAGTGTGTTATATAAGAGACAGCGGAAACTGGTCTTAAAGGAAGATTATAAGATTTAGGAACTCTTTTTTCCTTTGCCAATTAAATTGATCAGCGAAGGTTATCTCATTGAGCTCTATGTGTTAAGACAAGTAAGTCTCAAGCTAGTTTTAAGATGAGTAAATATCAATCTCGTCTTTGGAAAAATGGAGTACTTTTCTCTATCTATGAACATTAAGGTCTTCTTATCTAAGTTGAGATTATGTACCTTTGCTATAATAGTCAATATTAATACACCTTAATGCTACTTTGCAATTCTCACTATATAATTGGTGGAGTTGTCTGGTGAAACACAATATTGAATATTTTAAGCGGTTTTTCATTACTAAAAGCGATATCATTCTGGATAGACAACATTTTACAAGCATTGAATTAAGATGTCGTTTGAATAATATACTCTGGTTGATATTCTTAACAATAGCATATGTGTTCTTTGCAGAGTTTTGTGACCAGCAGCTATTTCGATGGTTGATACAGTGGCTCGGTTTCAATAATATACTCTGGTTGATATTCTTATCAATAGCATATGTGTTCCCTGCAAGAGTTTTGTGACCAGCAGCTATTTCGATGGTTGATATAGTGGCTCGGTCAAACTGGGAGATGGATGTATTATATCCTCAGATGGATTCTAATAGACGCCTTCAGTCTAAGGATAACCAAGCTTATTCACCAGATATCCTAGGTGATTGTTTTTGTGTTAATTTTAGATTTTTGGCTTCTGTTATATCCTTGTCCATCAATTCTCTTTCAAATTACATCACCTAGTTACCTATTCTTGGGGAATAGAATATTAATATATGATTACTATCTCCTCGGTAGCAGGGGTACGTTTATATTAGATATACTAGCAACTGAACAAGTCCTTTCTATGGCCATAATACATAGGTCCCTAGTTCTGGATGAAAATTTGGGCTTGCAAGTTAAACATTATCACCCAATAAACCCTTGTTTTGCCTTGAGATATATGAGTTTAGTACATTCGGATATCTTCTACAGGATTCTTGAGATTTGTAAGATATTCAAAAAATTAAGGAAGATATATCTTTTTAATCGTAAATGGTATAATTTCCATATTTTACAGTTTTGGTGTATATCTAGTTTATGTCCAGAATATTTGGCTTTAACCCTACACTATTTTGGTTACAAAAGAATCAAAAGTATCCTTTTGCTTTTGTGTTATTTCGTTTTCTTGAGTTACAAATGATCTGATCTTTCTTTCACATCGAGTGACGTTCTTTTCTTGTGTTTTTTTTTTGTGAGGATGAATCAACTCAAATTACAGAAGAAGGCCACTACAGTGGGTTCTCCTCCGAGAAGGCTGAGAATTAAGATCCCCAAGATAGACAATTCTGATCTCTTGGCAAGGGGTTCCAAAGTTCTAATGGGTTATTGCTTGAATCCATTGACCCAGAACGTGGACATGTTTATCTACAGGATGCCCCAATTCTGGAACATGGTGGGTAGGGTTGAAGGCCTAAATCTGGGAAACGGTCGCTTTCAATTCGAATTCAAAGACACCAAGGATCTGGAATATGTTCTCGACAATGGGTCCATTCACTTCGATGGATGGATGGTTACTTATAAACCATGGAAGCCAATGGCTGATGCAGACGACCTGAATACCATCAGCCTTTGGACCAGAATCACAGGCATTCTGTTTGAATATAGAGTGGAAGATGTATACAGAACGGTTGCTAGTGCGGTTGGTAAAGTGGTCCACGTAGACACCTCAAAAGGTAAAGTTCTGATAGACTTTGCTTGCTCCAAACCTCTGCTATTTTCATCCATTTAGGAATTTGAGGAAGGTAAGGAGACCAAGATAATGTTCGAATATAAGATGCTTTCCGGGTATTGCGATCTCTGTTTTTGCATGACCCATGATCAAAGCTTTTGTTACAAGGCTAAAATGGTCTCGGTTGAAGTTGCACCTAAAGACAAAGGAAAATCGAATGTGGCTGGGTGCAATAGAAGTTTTAAAGGGCCTGTTCTAGCTAATAAAAAGCAGTCGGTTATGACTACAAAAGGAAAAAGTAATTCTGGTCTGCGGTTGGGAATGACTAAGTCTAGAAGTTCCGGACATAATCGTAATAAACAAGCAGATTATAGCTTCTTAATATCATAATCAGAAACCAGATCGGAGCCTCTGACTATGGGAGCTGATACTCAAACATTCAGTCTAATTTTGAGGTTTGTGAGTGTTCCAAGAGTAAGACTTTTCCCAATAAAAAGGTGTGTAGATCTCTTTTTCAAGAGAAAACATTAGCAAATGCTGAGAATGTTTTGTCCCTACAGGTTGATCATCTTAGTTTTGATTGTGATATTGTTCTATTAAATAATCATGTTGATGAAAATATGGTATTCACATATATTATTTGCAATTCGAAGGTTGATACTGTCATGGACAATGTGTATCCGAAGGACGTAGATTCCACAGACTTGGTGGAAACTACTTTAGATAATTTGGCTCTTGAAGCACCCCTTTTGAGTGCAAGAGATCTTCTTGATGAAGAGATGGCTCACATTCATGAAAAGTTTGCACACAAATTGCAAAAATGTCAAGAGGCTAGGCTTGCCAAACCACCACCAGTACTGAGCAAACCTTCCTCTCGCCCATCAACGCCACTTCGTGGGGTCAGCTCCAAGAAGATGCAAGTTGTCATGGCCATACTTTCCCAACCATCGCCCAAGAAAAACAAGGCAAAGGAAGTAATTTTGAAGGAGTAGAAATATCTCCCTTTTATGTTATATTTTAATGTTTCAAACATTATGTTGGAATTGTTAAGCCATTGGCAGTAAACTCTCTATTAATCATCTTCGTAGTATTTGGAAACAATTTAAGCCTGAATTTGTTTTTCTTTCAGAAACAAAGCAAAATTATAATTTTATGGCAAAAATTCAGCTTCATTTGGGTTATGATTTTTTACAAACAGTCGAACCAATTGGTTATAGTGGTGGCTTAGTACTATTAGACTCTGATATTTTTGATGTTGTTATTAATTATAAAGACAAAAATATGATCGATATATCCATCATAAAGGCAAATTGATGGATATTACATTTTTTATGGAGAACCTGTCCAACATAAACGCTCTTATGTTTGGGAACGGTTAACTCGGATAGATATTACTAGAAATACACCTTGGTTAGTTATTAGGGATTTTAATGAATTATCTCGTAACCATGAAAAACAAGGTGGTCCTTTAAGACATGTTAATTTCTTTGTTGATTTTAACCAAATGCTCCGAAACTGTGGACTTATTGATTTTCCAAAAATAGGGAATATATGATCCTGGAGAGGAGTGAGAAATAATGGAATCACAAGGTGTATTCTGGATAAAGCTTTTGGGAACGAAGAATGGCATGAGACATTCCCGAGATTGGAAGTTGAATATCTCGATATGATAGGCTCGGATCATCGGCCCATATTGGGTTGGTTTGCTAATTAAAAATTCAAACCACATCGTCAATTTATTTTTGATTAACGATAGATTAGAAAAAGTGGTTTTAGGGAAATATTAGAGAAAAGCTGGAAAAGTCTTCATTTCAGAAGACCAACGACCTTCTCCAAAAAAATTAAATCTTGTCGTCGGATAATTTCTCACTAGCGCGTTTTAAATATCCAACTCGGACACCAAGAGATAATAGATCTATAGAACACGGTGGAAGAATTGAAAAATTGTAGTACAAACGATGCGGATGCAATTTCTCAAGCAAACTTGGAACTGAAACAGGCTTATTCTGAAGAGGAGATTTAATGGAAACAGAAAAGTAGGAACAAATAGTTTCAGGAGGGAGATGCAAATACAAAAAATTTCCATGCTCAAACGAAACAACGCAGAGCTCGTAACCAAATAGTTGGGTTGATGTCGGATAATGGTACCTGGGCAACACAAGATGAGGATATTCTAGTGGAAGCTATTTATTATTTCTCGAGACTTTATACAAGTAATGGTAACACCTCAATTCTTCTCGATGAGGTGGAATCCAAAATTACAGATTCCGATAATCAATTATTAATGCGGAGAACCACAAAGTTAGAAATTAAAACTGCCCTTTTTATGATGAACCCAGGAAAAACCCCGTGTTCGGACGGTATGACAGCTCTTTTCTTTCAACACTCGTGGGTAATGAATAAAGACAACTTAGTCAATTTAGTCAATGCTTTTTTAAGTCAAGGCTCCAGCGAGACTTGAATGCTACAAACATTTGTCTGATACCTAAAGTCTCTCGCCCATCGAGGATGACCGAGTTTAGACTAATTAGTTTATGCAATGTAGGCTACAAAATTATCTCCAAAGTGCTATGCTTACATCTCAAAGCTGTCTTACCTAAACTGGTATCGGAAATACAGTCAGCATTTGTTGCTGGTAGATTGATTTCCGATAACATCTTAATTGCACAAGAATTTTTTCACGCCCTTCGTACTAATAAGGTTTTGAAAGGTAAGTTCATAGCTATTAAAACAGACATGAGCAAAGCTTATGATAGAGTCGAATGACAGTTTATAGAAATCTTATTTAGGAAACTTGGTTTCTGTGAATCTTGGATAAAATGTATAATGTTCTGTATTACTAGTGTTGAATACTCCATTCTTATAAATGGAATTCCGGGTGGTCGAATTTCCCCACATCAGGGTATACGTCAGGGTGATCCGCTTTCGTCCTATATTTTTATTCTTTGTACGGAAGTCCTTATTTCCAAATTAGCTGCTGCAAAACAAAGGGGTCTTATTTCAAACATTTCAATTGCTAGAGATAGCCCAAACGTTTCACATCTGATTTTGGCTGATGATAGTCTATTTTTTTTGTAGAGCAACTAAGGAAGAGTCCTCACAGATTTTACAAATACTTAATGACTATGAGGCAGTGTCGGGGCAACAAATTAATTTCGATAAATCTTCGATCCAATTTGGTCTGTCAGTCCCTGATAGCTATAAAATGGATATCCATAATATTCTTAGGATTTCCAAAGTGGGTGGGATGGGTTTCTATCTAGGCCTTCCTGAAAACATTGGAGGGCCAAAAACAAAGTTTTTGCCTTTGTACGTGAGAAACTTAAGGAACGTATAAATACCTGGTCCTCTAAATTTTTATCTAGAGTGGGTAAAAAGTCTTGATTGAATCTGTCCTTATAGCGCTCTCAACTTATGTTATGTCTTGTTATCTTCTTCCCAAATCTGTGATCATTAAGCTCAATTCAGCGATCGCAAACTTTGGTGGTCAAACTCTGAAACTACTAAAGGTATACATTGGAAGAAATAGAAACAATTATGCCAACCAAAATCTGAAAGTGGTTTAGGTTTTCGTGTAATAGAGGAGTTTAATTCTGCTCTCCTGGAAAAACAACTTTGGCAATTTATTGACTTCCCTAATTCCCTATTTTCCAAGATTATGAAGGGAAGATATTTCAAAGACACTGACCCTATGTATGCTAAAATACGAGCCAACTCTTCCTTCGGGTGGTGCAGTATAGCGTCAAGTCATTCCTTAATCTCTAAGGGTATTATACTCAGAATCGGGGATGGAAAATCTATTACAGTCTGGTCGGATCCGTGGATCCCAGATTCCTTCCCCAGACCTACAGTCAATTTAGATTTGAATATATTTCCTGACCTTACTTTGGGTTAATTACTGGATCATCGGTCTGGTACATGGAAGGAAATCCTAGTACTACAATATTTTAGTCCTTCGGATGTCCCTTTGATCTTGGGAATACCCATACCCCGTAACCCTCGTCCTGACTATTGGGGATGGCTTTTCACAAAGACCGGTCGATATTCAGTCAAGTCTGGCTATCAAGCTGAGGTGACGGCATCACTTATTGGTTTTGGACAATTTGGGCCAAATTTTCAGGCCTTACATAATAAAATTTGGAAGATGCATTGCCCAAACAAAATTAAACATTTTATATGGAAAACTCCGTCATGTTGTAAAGCTATTAAAAATAACTTTAGGAAGCATGGTATCAACTGTGATACTCGCTGTTCACGTTGTGGTGCAGATGTGGAAACAATTAATCATGCTATTTTTGAGTCCCCCCAGCACTTCAAACTTGGGCTCTATCGAATATTTCCTCTGTGGTTAGCGTATTCTTGGGACTATCGATATGGTATAACCTTGATTACCTATTTTGTCGGCCCTACACTCTGAAGTTGGAGTAGTTCTCTGGGCAATGGAATCACTGATTTCGAGGTCCATTATGGAGGTAGAGATCTCGTCGGATTGTGAGACAGTTATGAAGATTTTCAATAATCCAGAGGAGTCGCCTGCTTTTCTCTCGTATCAAGAAGAGTTTGCACGGTTACGATCTTTATTTTCTATTTTCTCCCTTTCAGTTATCCCACGAAAACTGAATCATAGAGCTGATGCTCTTGCTAGAAATATTCGAGGGTCAGCTTTAGAAGGTTTATTGTAACTTATACTAGTGCTTTCTCTTTAATGATAAATTGATAACAATAAAAATGTCGTTGACAAAAAAAAGAGCCGATTCTCACATATTTTTATATTAAAATATATTTTTTATTTTTTATCTATTTTAGTATTAAGAGACCTATTGAAAAACTAGAAATGCAAATGGTCTACATAGATATCACATAAATGAAAGAAAGGCTCCCCGTTGTTCCATAATTGCTTAAATTGGGAGAGTTGATTAAAGTTTGAATTGGCTTACATTTAAAAGTTATCAATGCTAATCTTGGAGATATGGAATATACACTTATTTTAATCAACTATGAAAGATGTAGTGTAATTTTTTTTGTCCACGACAAGATCTAATTTTTTTTTTAATCTATTATATAATTGTGAAGAATCGAACCTCCGATATGAGAGTCATTAGATAAATTATCCTAACCACCAGAATAAGAAGAATGTGACATGTAGTGTAATTTAAAAATATGAAAAAAATGAGAGTCACACAATATATTTGGCAGAAAATTATTCTTGGAAAGAGGATATTGAAGAAAAAATTTAAATTTTCAAGGATATCAAATTCCATCAGATTTTTGGATGGATTTAGTTCGGTCTATTTTCTATCACAAATCCGTAAAGGATTTCCAATAGATTTTTTATAGAAAATGTAATGTTTTCTTGTAGTGAAATGAAAACATAAAATCTTGAGATCATTTAGTAAAAGATATCAAGAGCATCCCTAATTCATTAAGTCTTTCACCATTATAATATTAATATTTTTAAGATTTCTATTTCAAGAACTTATGCTTGATTTTTAACTCAATCGATTAAAAACTCACATAAGTATTTTACGGATATAATATTATTAGTTTTATTGTAATTCATTTTTTTAAGATTAGTTATGTAGTTCCACATACTTATTTTTTGGTTACTACAAACTTATTTTGTAGTTACCGCTAACTTGTTCGGTATAATTTAAACATTGCAAAATAGAGGTTAATGGATAGCTAAATTTATTTTATAATTAATAAATAACAACATATATAAAGTATTTAATTAACATGTAAACTATGGTTTATTAGAAGAAAAAAAATCTAAACCAACTTTAATAATGACATGTGTGTATGTGAGACTCCCTCAATTTTTTGTGAGTATCTCAAATGAAAAACATCTCTCACAAAATCTCTTTAAAACATCTCTTAATTCATTTGTTGCTATGCTTACATTTGATCGATCTCTTTGATATATAAACTTTCACTAGATTTATCTGTACAAAGTCTTAGGAATTATAAATTTTCAATTCAAAAGCAATTTATAAATGGAATAGTTCATAAACCTTATATATTCAAGAAATATCCCCTTTCGAATGTGGAATATCTTAGTATAAACATGTCGTAATCTTTTGTAACTATAGATTATTGTACAAAAAATAGAAAACTATCACAGTTAGAGATTTTATTATAAAACCAACGAACAAGTTGTTGTACTAAATAAACTGCACACCAATAACATTGAGTGCTCTCATCACAGAAAGTGCCAAAATGAAACTTACAAATGAAATATTAATGAAGCACAAAACATGTTACCGAAAAAGCAAACTTCGGTTGAATCTTTGACGATTACAAATAAAAGAAAAACCAACAAGCAAATCAATAATTGGTTAAAAGGAAAAGGTGTAGAATTAACGTCCGTTGTTGAAAACTCTGCAGTTTCTTCTGATTTCTCCTGACCTTCCGGTAAGAACCCTAATGGTACCCATTTTCACCATTGCTTGGGCAAATCTCTGTCTGAAGAGCCCATTGTTTGATGCAAAACTTGACACAATCCCACGGGTTGATCCATGGAGACCCAAGTTTTGATCAATTCTTAGGATTCCTCTCTGCCTTCTGATCTCTCCATAGATTGCGTTATCCACAATAAACGGAGTCCTTTGGTCCAAAAACACAGATGGGTCATTTGGAGCACGACATGTGTTCCTCAACCTAGCATTCAACGTGCGGTCCATTGCTGGATCGGCAAGCCTGTCTTGGAAGAGACTGCAACGTGCAACACCGACGCTGTGGCCACCACCAATAAGTGTAACCATATCATTCGTATTCATACCTTGAGCTGCAAACAATTGTATAGATGCAGCCACGGGAATTGTTGGTCCGGGCAAGTTCACATCACTGGGGATTGACCTTAGTCCATCACGTCGTCCTGTTGGTACCGAGAACCCTGGACCACCAGCTAATGCAACTGCGTCTCTGGTGGCTAGGGTTACGATGTCGGCACATGAGACGGTTCGAGGACATGCAGCCTCGAGCTGTCTTTTAGCCTCATCAATGATCTCATAGCCTCTCACGCTTGCATTTGGTCCGGTGCTTTTCTCTGATGGCCTTCCGGGTCTTGGGTCGATCAAGAGGGAAGCGTCACAACCCTACACAGCCATTCAAAACATTACTTCATCATCAATCTTACTTTATAATACACATACACATAACTACATAAATAGAAGCTTACTCACCCTGACAAAACAATCATGGAACTGCATACGAAGCAATGCTGCAGTAATGCTACGGTCACGGCTGAAACGGTTGGCAACAACATTACGAACGATAGTTTCGGCGCGAGGGCATGAGCGGCCATAGAAACCAAATCGCAGCTGAGCCAAAGCAGAGGGAACAAGGAAACAGAAAAGGATAAACAAGGCTGTGACTGTCCTCATTT
>OVBA01005942.1:0-18345 GCA_900406435.1 Lepidium aucheri
AATTAAATATTTCGGAAAAAGTTATTGAACGTGATTAGGTTAGGTTTTTTTGGCAGAAATTAACAAAACTTGTAACGATTTCTTTGTAATTTTCAAATGTGGTTTTTTTTAATTTTTTACAAAATAAGGTTCAAAAAGTTAGGGACCTCCGTTTTACTAAATGTAGATAAGAGTTGCACCAAAATTTACATAAGTTTACAATATATAAGTTGATTGATAAGGCCCAATAAATAAACGGCCCATATAATAAAATGGGCTTTATTTACATTTTCACGACCGAATTTATTACTGATTTTCCCCAACAGGTCTTCGTCGTCTACGCCGCCATAAGCGAGTTTCAGCTATAAACGGAAAATTCTCATCGACTTTGTCAGGAACCAAAATCCGTAATCACAAGTCGACGACATGAAGAACGGAGAGATACCAGAGAACGCTAACGAGCGTAAGCGAAAATAAATCCATTTTTCAATTTTTATTTGAGCTCATGCTCTCTTCATTTGGATTTACCTTAATACCTTCTTGTTCGTTGGTTGCTGGTGAATAGATTGCCCAGGTCCTCAATCAGAAACTGCTGGAAAGTCGGATTCTTGCGCAGGTTGTCCTAATCAGGAAGTATGTGCTACAGCCCCTAAAGGACCTGATCCAGGTTCGATTTTGTTGTTGTTGTTGAAATTTCTGGTTTTGAAGATTCTTTTTGGCAGAAATTTGATGAATGTGCTTATAAGTGCTTGTATCTTCTATTTACATCATACAGGTTCGATTGTTTCTGAACCTGGTTGTTATTTGGAATTCTAAATATACTTGGGACTCTAGCATAGCCAGCTAAATATTGTCCTGTTGTTTTACTTGGAACTTACATTTGGAAAATTTATGAGCTCTGTTTTCGTTTGTGACTTCACCATATTGTGACTTCCTTAGTGGCTCCATATTGTTCTGTTGAGAGTAACCACACCATGTGACAAGTAGAGCATTGATTTTTTTTGTATGATTTTGTGCTAAAGTCGATTCAAGCTCCATATTCGGGGATATTTGGGCTGACTTCTTCTTTTTTCTTTAGATTTGGTTGCTATAGCGGAGAGAATGAGCACCGTTAAGCACAAGATTCTGGTTTTGTCTGGCAAAGGTGGAGTTGGTAAGAGTACTTTCTCAGCTCAGCTCTCGTTTGCACTGGCGGGCATGGACCATCAAGTAGGCCTGATGGATATTGATATATGCGGTCCAAGCATCCCAAAAATGTTAGGCCTTGAAGGGCAAGAGATTCACCAGAGCAACCTTGGATGGTCTCCGGTTTATGTGGAAGACAACCTTGGTGTCATGTCCATAGGTTTTATGCTCCCCAACTCTGATGATGCTGTGATCTGGAGAGGTCCACGCAAGAACGGTCTTATCAAACAGTTTTTAAAAGATGTTTACTGGGGAGAGATTGATTACCTCGTGGTTGATGCACCACCAGGAACCTCCGATGAACACATCTCCATTGTCCAGTACCTTCTACCTACAGGGATCGACGGTGCTATCATTGTCACAACCCCGCAGGAAGTTTCCTTGATCGATGTCAGAAAAGAAGTTAGCTTTTGCAAGAAAGTAGGAGTCCCGGTGCTAGGAGTAGTAGAAAACATGAGCGGTTTATCTCAACCATTGAAGGATGTTAAGTTCATGAAACTATCAACAGAGACTGCCTCCTCCATTGACGTAACCGAAGATATAATCTCTTGCATAAGAAAAAATGCACCAGAGCTTCTCAATGTAGTGGCTTGCAGTGAAGTATTTGACAGCAGCGGAGGCGGTGCAGAGAGAATGTGTCGGGAAATGGGAGTACCATTTCTTGGGAAAGTTCCTATGGATCCACAGCTTGGCAAAGCAGCCGAACAAGGTAGATCATGCTTTGAAGATAACAAGTGCTTTGTTAGCGCACCCGCTCTTAAAAGCATCATACACAAAGTTGTTCCTTCGATGAAGATGACTGAGTGAATAAGAAGACGAAGAAGAGGACAATTAATACACTAAACACTTTGATCAGATGTGTGCACGGAAAAGTGAAGTTTGTGAGGTTAACTTATTGTCTGTTTGTGTAAGATAGAGGCGTTGTTTTCACATGGACATGGTAATGTCGAATAATATTTTTGTTATGAGATTGAAGCATATAGTCTTATTCAATTTAGATGAATTAAAGTGGTCCGAAACCTAACTGATCTCAAAATCAATCAAAGTTTTAATATATAACCAAGCTTCGTATATAAATATTTTTCCAATTCGTTGATGAGGAACCACTTATCTCTTCGTGAGATCCTGAGAAAAGTAATCCTGTTAAAATCAGAAAATAGCGTAAAAGACACGATTAGATCCCATTTTGTCGTCGGGACAAGAACCGTTCCAATCAAACTTCGAAAATGAGCGATCTTCCCGCAAACTCTAAGCAACCCAAATTGAAAGAAATAGACAAAGACGAAGATAATGTCTCTTCCAGAGAAGAGCAAGAAGAAGTTCTTCTCGCTTTAATAGATCATCGTTCTAATGAAATTGAGCGTCTCAAGCATCAAATATCTAATTACCAAACCAAGGTCTCTACTTTTGAATTTCCACATTCGTTTTCTAAGTTCTTTTTCTGATTTGATTGGTGGGTTTTTTTTTCTCAGCTTATTGAATCAGAGAAAAGTTTGAGAGATTCAAAAGCTAAATTAGCTCAACTCCGTGGAGATTCAAATCCATCTATCAGTGCAAAGAAAGATACCAATAAACCATTGAAGACCCTAAAACCTTGTGATAGCTCTAAGGCAAAGACTGTAGTTGTGAAGCAAAAGTCTGAAACTTCTCGTGACAGTCCTAAGGTTAAGGATAGAGGGATAAAGAGGAAATTTGGTAAACATTTACGAACAATAGCTTTTCTTCTGTTGTATATTTGAGATTTTTTTTAGTCTTTGACTGGTTTTGTTTTGTCCTCGTTATTGCAGAGCAAAAGGGGCACAAAGACGTGATTCGGTTGATAGCAACTAACTCTTCACCAACTACAATCAAGTGTTATAGCAGCAACCAAATCTCCAGTCAGCACAAGAGGAAATTAAGAAACTTGATTCTGTGTCCTGTAAATAATCAGCTGTTTGCAACAAGGTACAAGACTACAAAGGTTCATTATCCTGCTGTTAGAATTTTTAAATGGGTTCTAGAATCTAATATCTGTCTTTATATTTTCATGTATGATTAAGTTCTCTGGATGGCTTGGTCAGTTTATGGCAACTGCAGCCTGGTAGGTGGGTCTTTTTCCCCATAATGGTTATTCTTTTGTCTTAGTGGATTGAGTTCGGGACTAGTCTCTTATTGGAGGTGAGATCTAGTACTAGGAAGGTCGCTATACTTATTGAAAAATGATCTTTTAGGTTTGTGGATTCAGTTTTGAATCCTGACATGAACTAAATTTACAGAAGAAAAGCTAATGGCTTACTGTCTTTGTAGTTACCTCTATGTACTAATGTAGATAGAAATTCGATTTTTTATGGTTTCATACAAACTAGGAAGAAACTATGTAAACCTGATTGAGAGTCTAAGTAGCTCCAAGAGCTAGTGCCTTTCCATTCAGGATATATATCAGTTTTGAGATCTTGTGGTTGTTTGCGGTCCATTTAATTGCAGATTGGCTGCATCTTTGCTTAGTACTACCGACTGTCTATCTCGGAAACAAAGGAGATGGGCAGAAGATATGGCCTGGCACCCATCTGGGAACACCCTTTTCTCTGTATACACTGCAGATGATGATGATTCTCAAATATCAATCTTAGATTTGAACAAGACACGCAGGGTAAATTTTACTGTACCACATTTATCATACAAAGATTCATGAAGTTTTTGAGAACAAAGACAAAGACAACTGAAAAAGAGAAACTACTATATTGCTTTGATAAGTCGCTTATACCTGGTACATTATGCTGTGTTGGAAGGTTACTTTCCTGGAAAATAAACCTCACATAAAAGGGATTATCAACAACATAAAGTTCATGCCTTGGGAAAATACATGCTTTGTCACGGGGGGAAGTGATCATGCCGTTGTTCTATGGAATGAGAATGATGATGAAGAAAACAAATGGAAGTCGAAAACATTACACAGGAATCTACATTCAGCTGCAGTTATGGGAGTAGATGGGATGAGGAACAAGAATGTTGTTTTATCAGTTGGAGCAGACAAAAGAATTTACGGGTTTGATGTTCAAGTTGGTAGAGCAGACTACAAGCACCAAATTGACTATAAATGCATGAGTGTTCTCTCCAATCCTTGTGACTTTAATCTATTTATGGTTCAATCCGGGTAAGAACTTATCAAATAAGTGGTTCCAATTCTTGCTAACGATCTAACTTAAGAAGAGTCTTGACATTATAATGTCAGGGAACCCGAGAAACAGCTTCGATTGTTTGATATCAGATTAAGGAAAACTGAACTCCATTCGTTTGGATGGAAGCAAGACAGTAGTGAATCACAATCAGCTTTAATAAACCAGTCTTGGTCTCCTGATGGTTTATACATCACCTCTGGTTCAGTCGACCCAGTCATTCATCTGTTTGACATCAGGTTCACTCTTTTAACTTGGTCAACAATCAATAGCTCTCTCTCTCTCTTTAGTTGATTAAAACTAAACATGATGCCTACATCGATGCACGGATTAGAAGACTATGGAAGTGATTTGAGGGTGTTTTTGTTTCAACTGTTTGTAGGTACAATGCTCGTGAGCCGTCACAATCTATAAAAGCACATCAGAAACGAGTGCTTAAAGCGGAATGGCATTACTCTCGGCCTTTACTTATCTCCATATCTTCTGATCTCAACATTGGTCTGCACAAGATCTCATAATGATACTATTAGTATCAGAGCTCTCACATGTCTATGCGCTTCTATTACCTTTTTTTTATCAGAGGATACAGGTTCAGGAATTTTATATAGCAAGTCTAATGTTGGCGTCATATTTATCAGCCATCATTTCTAGTTCTTAGTTTTGTTCCACTTCCAGGCATAAACAAAATTTCACGTTGAATAAAGTAGAGGTTGCGTTATTTGCCCAAGTGCTCTCATTTTTTAAGATATACAGACAGAAGCAGCAGAAAGAACCAAAAAAAAAAGAGAGAGAGAGATAAAAGCACAAAGTTCAAATTCTGGCTTTTTCAGTTGTCAATTTGAAGTTCGCATTGATTCGAACCTTCGCGAGACTTGGGATTTTCTTCTCACCTTCACTTTGACGCAATCAATCAAGCTCTCCACATGTAAGATTTTAAGAGAGATGCAGAGAAGCTCTATAACAGTCTCCGGAATCCGAAGATTCTGCGTCACCTCTCTCTCATCATCGTCTTCTTCAAACCACGTTGCACTCACCGGTAAGAATTCATGATCTGGGGTTTATCTGAATTTCATCAATCTCCAGATTCGTGGCTTTCTGTATTGATTCGTGTCTAAAGTTTCTCTCTTTCGCGTCCCTACATTTGACATTTGGGGCTCTAAGCATACGTTTACGAATTTTCGATTTGGTTACTGCAAATACTGCTACAATTCACTCCATAACGTTTCATAATTTCTTATTCCTTTTTTGTTTTTGGTAGATCATCGAGTGTTGAAACAAGTTCTTGATTCATGCAAAGCTCCTTTAAATGCCAAATGTGTACTTCAAACACATGCTCAGATCTTTAAGCTTGGATATGGAACATATCCATCTCTTCTTGCCTCCATGATTACAGCTTACAAACGCTGCAACCTTTCATATCTTGCTCGTCGCCTTCTTCTTTGGTTCCTTTCATGGTCTCCTGGTGTCTCTAACACAAACTTAATCATTGAGAGTCTTATAAAATCCGGAGAGTACGGTTTGGCCAAGAAGCTTCTTCGTAAAGCGAGTGATGTGAATGTGATTACTTGGAACTTGATGATTGGTGGTTATGTTAAGAATGTCCAGTACGAAGAAGCCTTGAAAATTCTTAAAGATATGCTTAGCTTTTCGGATGTCAAACCGAATAAGTTTACTTTCGCTTCTGCTTTAGCAGCTTGTGCCCGTCTTGGAGATTTATATTATGCAAAGTGGGTGCATTCTGTGATGATTGACGCTGGGATAGAACTTAATCCGATATTGTGTTCTGCACTCGTAGATGCGTATGCAAAGTGTGGAGATATTGAAACTTCGAGGGAAGTTTTCTACACCGTTAAAAGGAATGATGTCTCCATTTGGAACACAATGATCATGGGTTTTGCTACTCATGGGCTAGCCACAGAAGCGATCAGAGTGCATTCAGAGATGGAGGCAGAACATGTTTCACCAGATTCAATAACATTTCTTGGGCTTTTGACAGCATGTAGCCATTGCGGTTTGCTTGAAGAAGGGAAAAATTTCTTTAACCTAATGAGTTTTCGGCACATGATAAAGCCAAAGTTAGAGCACTACGGGGCTATGGTTGATTTGCTAGGCCGAGCAGGAAGGATAAAAGAAGCATATGATTTGATAGCATTAATGCCAATGGAACCGGATTTAGTGATATGGAGGTCTCTTCTTAGTTCTTCCAGAACTTACAAGAATTCCGAGCTAGCGGAAATAGCTATACAGAATCTTTCAAGGGCAAAGAGTGGAGATTATGTATTACTGTCTAACATCTATAGCTCTTCAAAGAAGTGGGAGAGCGCTCAGAAGGTCAGAGAGTTGATGAAGAAGGAAGGAATCCGTAAAGCAAAAGGAAAGAGTTGGGTGGAATTTGGAGGTTTGATACATCGGTTTAAAGCAGGAGATACATCTCATATAGAAACAAAGGCTATATACAAAGTATTAAAAGGGTTAATACAGAGAACTAAGTCTGAAGGTTTTGTGCCTGACACAGATTTGGTGTTAATGGATGTCTCTGAAGAGGAGAAAGAAGAGAATTTGAATTACCACAGTGAAAAGCTTGCGTTGGCATATGGGATCTTGAAGAGTAGTCCAGGATCAGAGATTAGAATTCAGAAGAATATACGGATGTGCAGTGATTGCCACAACTGGATAAAAGCAGTTTCGAAGTTGTTGAATAGAGTGATTTTTATACGAGATCGGATACGGTTCCATAGGTTTGAAGATGGGTTGTGTTCTTGCAGAGATTACTGGTAAAAGAGAGAAGCTACAAAAGCTATCTATTTATCTGCATTTTTTGTTTGCTACTCACAAGGGAAACCGTCAGTTCCATTTACAGGAACTTTCAGTTTTGGTCCAGTGAAGTTACAGTTTTGATGATAATTGGGTATTTGTGTTGAAGCATGAAGCTGGTTGTTCGAAAGATAAGTAGTGACATGATTGTACGAATAAGTGGATACAAATCTGAAATATCTTTGAGAGTATACATTTTGATCTCACTGTTGTTATAGAATCAGAAAGTTTCAGGGACCAAATTGGAATAAACCAGTGTTAGTTAAGATGGTGAATTACAACTTTGTCCTAATCAAGTGACAGCCAATGGTTTCGGATTGGAGGGTATATTAGTAAAATCATCTATTAGGATTAAATGAGAAAAAAATCCGACCTGCCGGAATCGAACCAGCGACCTAAAGATCATCTGTTGTAAACAACTACAGTCTTCCGCTCTACCAACTGAGCTAAGGTCGGCTTCTGCTTTAGTTGTAATGTTTTATTTTATATTATTTTTATTATATTCGTTCATCTAATCACATCATCTCACTGGGACCCATGAGAAAAAAGGCAATCTGACGTGGCGAGTGAGAAATGGGCTTGTGAGGATCACACTCTTCCACATCTTTTCCATTTTCTCTTCTACATTCTTCCTTCTTATCACTTTCTTTCTTCTCTGATCGACCAAACACTTTTCAGTTTTCTCAATGGCCATGCAACTTCCTCCGGCGACGCTTTACGCTGGAAGATCTTCTGTGGTCTTACCTCCAATGAAGACTCCACACCTCCATAGATCATCTTTCTTGCCGTATTACTCGATGACCAAGAAGCTTCTTTCAAAATCTTCATCTTCTGCTCCTAGATTCTCCATGCGTGTCTCCTCCAAGCAAGCTTATATCTGCCGTGATTGCGGGTATTTTTCATTTCCAATCTTCCCTCTTCTTCATTCTCTCTAACATATCAAGTTTTATTCATCATCTCTTTCTCTTGGCATTGCAGTTATATTTACAATGATAGAACTCCATTCGAAAAGTTACCTGATAATTATTTCTGTCCAGGTATACTTATTCATGCTTGAAGTATCCACAAGTAAAGTTGTTGATTCGACCAGTTTTGTAGAAATTGTGTTTAATGGTTTTTGTTCTTTTTTCGTTTCTGGAAGTGTGTGCTGCTCCTAAACGTCGGTTTAGACCATACATGCCGGATGTGAGCAAGAATGTCAACGACAAAGATGTAAGAAAAGCTAGAAAAGCTGAGCTCCAAAGAGACGAAGCCATTGGGTAACAATATCCTCCTTTTATCTTAAATTCTACATCTTTGTTACTCTCTTCTAATGGCAAATTACTTATGCAGGAAAGCTTTGCCTATAGCAATTGCGGTTGGGGTTTTGGCTCTAGCAGCTCTTTACTTCTACGTCAACAGTACCACATGATTGCTGCATCAAGAGAGGCTAGTACATTCTGCTTTTGCAATCATAGTTTTGTTCTCTATTAATCTCCGACTTGTTGACTTGGTGTAATGAAGTAAAGTATTTTGAGATTTTCTGTGTATAAGAACGATACTCGAAGTTGCAGAGACTAATAAACAGAGCAAACAGAGGAATTTATACAATATACATAGGGCTTAAAGAATGGCTAGTCTTGCAAAATCTTAAATTGGTTTATCAATTACAAAATGAATCTAGGGTGATCAAAGCAAACGAGTTTCGTTAGCCCCACGTGGCGCTTTACTTTTTAAGCAACAATACAACATGAATTCTGTAGTAAGAGGCTACATTCTCTTGTAATCCTATCTNTTGTAGTAACATTCATCTGCGACTTGTTGACACTGTGATGAAGTATTGTATTGAGCACTCTATATACCAAAATCATAAAGTAGCCACGATGAGGTATGTAAAGAGGGTAGAGTGAGATACAAAGGAATTAGAGAACAATAAAGGAGGTAACAATAGCTAATCTTGCAAGATGAGGGATCCTTGAATTGGTTTATCGATTGTAGATTGATACAGGATGTTTAAAGCAGACAGGTTTTCATTGACACTTGAGGATGTCGCTGGCTTGAACTCATACGGACCTTGTTTTGGCCCCCAAACCTAAATGTCCCAAAAACCAAAAACCAAATTTCATATGAGACTGACGTAAGTTTTTATGAGAATTTGTTGGTAGTAATATCTCAACAAATTCCGATGTTAGGATTTGTGGTATGAGAAAGATGGGAAGAACCTGGTTTTCATTCTCGTCAAAGCCGCGATCCCAGAGATGTATCTCATTGTTTTTCAGGACTGCAAGATCAGAAGTACAATAGCTGGCTCCATTCTGCAATCCGTTGAAGAAACTCAAGTATTTTTATGTAAAGGAAGAAGAGTGTAAAGCCAAGATAAAATAATATTTCTTCTAAGAAGAATACCCATGAATTTGGAAATCCACCAGGTGAAGTTGAGCCTTCGTACAAGCAACGTTTACCACGATCACAACAGTTAAGGTGTATAGTTGTCAAATGTTCCCCGATGTCCTGTTAGTTTGATCTATTGTAAGCTTAAATTCCATCATCAAAAGATCTCATTATATCTCACTCGATACAAAACCCTAAGACTTACTCCAATAACTTCTTCAGGGAGCGGGCGTTGGTCCTTAGGGCGGTCACAGAAATTTTTGTATTCCGCAGCATCTCTGATTGCATATGAACTGACCTGGTATCAAACACTAATTACAAATCTATTGTATTGGAATATATAAGAAGTTCACAACAACTCATATCCTCACCTCAACATCACATTTTAGCTCTTTCGGACACTGCTTCACCATATATAATCTCTGAAAAGAAAAAGAAAGGAAAAACGATGGACAAGACTTTAGCAATACAATACTTTTCCCTAGTGAAATCATACAAAAGACAATCCGTAAACATAATGAATGCATACTTGACGAAAAGGTTTCTGAGGAGTCCTCCAAAATGCCTGAGGAAAGAAAGAGACAAAACTGGCTTAAACGTGAAGAACTACACTTCTACTTAAATCTGTACAGAAACAAAGAAGTAAGAGATCAAACACCTGTTCAAGATACAAAACCTCCGAACCATCCACCATCTCAGCAGCTGGACAGCTCAACATTCTGCACAACTATTCTAAACTCAGAATGCCAGACACAAACTATTCATAGATATCATATCTATAGTTTCAATCTTGAACCAAGTTCCCTAAACATTATCCAGTAACATTTCTAGAGGAATGAGTCCAGATTCTAACTAAATTTTCAGAATACCATATAGAATTCCACTTAAGAGATCAATAAGGTCTTTTGTACAATGAGTTAAGTTTTGAGATCAAGAACATCATAAACCTTATGTTGAAATAATTCTCTGGGTCCTTTGATGCCTGCTCCTTCGAAAACTTCGAACCAAGTACCCAAAAAAACTCAAATCAGAGTTAAATCAAATGAAAATTTCGTAGTTCCGAGTAACAGAAACCTAACTGTAAGCATTGAAATTATGGGTTATCTACCTTCTCTCCGGTGAGAGAACGAGAGACGAAACGAGCGTGATCTCTACGAGTTGTGGATTTAGTAAGACGCTTAAGAAGAAGAGCGCCGCCAATCAGAACAAGAGACTTGACCACCAGACCACGAGCACGGCTCCAACCGTTTGAGCTCGACTCTGGATCCGAACCCGACTCGGTACCCATAAAAACTTTTCGATATTAGTACAAAGCTTCCATCTTTAATATCTGTTTGTGCCGATTACAAGTCGCAGAGAAGAGGAGGAGGAGGAGGCTGTGCCGATCAACGTTTACGCCTCTGCGAACCAGTGGTGAGATTGCTTGCCACGTGTAACTTAACTTGTAAGTGATTTTTGGAGAATTTTCTGTTTTTTTTTTTAACCATAAATGTGTATAGACAAAACTCAATTGGGGAAGTGGCAGAATCACCAAAATAATTGTTTCATACAAAACTTGAGGAAGTGTAGTTTTTCACCTAAGACCATGGGGTTCACTAAAAAAACAAAAATATATTAAAAACTTTTTTAAAAAAAACCGACCAATCGGGGTTCACCAATTTTTTTTTTTCGTTTTTTTTTTGAATTTTTTAATATTATTATTATTATTTTTTTGTTAAGAACCCCTAATGCTAAAAACCCCTAATATACATGCTCTAAGGGTTTAAAAACAGAGTGAGTAACTTTCCATGACTTTTCAGGAGGCTAAACTTATGACCCATTATTATACATAATAACATAATTACTTCCTCTTTTTACAATCAAAACAGTGTTTCATAGGTCCTTAGCAACACAAATTGAAATGATGTCTATCGCATTCAGCTAAAAATTGAGTAACAATCATCTAAAAAATGACATAATACCATTAAGATTAACTACATTCCCAAGTCCGTCTTGTACATCATTCATCAAACAGTTGGGGCAAAAGCATAATACACTTCACATGACTTGAGGACAGAAAGCAGAGCATCATACCACTCAACCTTTCCCCAAATCTCTTCATTATTGTGTCTTTCCATCCACCTGAAATCTTATCCTAGAAAACTGCCATCTTTCCATCGTAATCTACCATCTTCCCACTGCAACTACCAAACTTAGGTAGTCCTTTTACACTTTTCAACTGTCTCCAGAGTCTTGCATTAGTGTCATACCATTTGAACCCACCATTTTCATAATGGTAAAGCACATTATCTATTACGCAAATGCTATAGAAACGAATGGACATGGACTTAAACAAATATTGCTATAAGAAATGAATAAACATGGAAAAATGCTTTAAGAATTTTATGGACATGGACAAATACTATAAGAAACAAATGGACATGGACAAATGCTATATAAAAAAAATGGACATGGACAATATAAATGTGAAATACACAATATAAAATATGAACCCCAATAAATACTATAAGAAATGAATGGACATGGACAAATACTATAAGAAATTAATGGACATGGACAAATGCTATAAGAACATGTAGACATGTCTCTATGAAACCAATGTTGATGTCCTGTATGCATTAATATAAGTTTGTGCATTAACAGATTCTGTATTAAGCCTCCCAAACGACATATAGATATGAACAAATAATATAAGAAATGAATGGATATAAACAATAAAATTATGAAATACACAATATAAAATATAGAAAACATGCCCTAAAAAAGGGACGTGGACATATAAATACACAAATATATCATGACATGTGTTCTATATAATTCGTATGTGCAGGTCACCTATATTTTACAATTGTGGACAAACTATAGGAGATATGGACTAACCACAAAACCAATAAGAAAATAGACATGTTCCCAATGAAACCAATGTTGATATCCCTTCTGCATTAGCATAAGTTTGTGTTAAGATTCCCAAAACCATATATAGACATGGACGAATAACATAAAAAATGAATGGACATGGACAATAAAATTGTTAAATGCACAATTAAAATATGAAAACATGGCATCCAAGTTTGTAAGGACATGGACATATAAATACACTATATAAAATATGAAAACATGCCCCCCAAGTTTGTAAGAACAGAACATGGCCATATAAATACACAAATATATCGTGACATGTGTTTTTTATAATTCGTATGTGAACAACATTATCCTCCATGTCCTTAAAATGCTAGTATCTTCCCGTTCATTTTGGATTTTCTCCAAATATAGGATCAACATTTAAATGGACCCAGACATTCATTCTTTTTATGTGCCCTCTTGTTTATTTATTTTAAGGCCAAAAATATATTTTTCTCTCCAAAAATAGGTATTTGGCACAATGTTACAAAAATGGGTATTTGTCACAATTTACAAACTCAAAAGGGTATTTCACACAATTTTCCTTTATTTATTCTCTCACTGTGGAGATGGCTAACATATACAAAGACGAATTTAGGGATTTTGACTTCTGACTTCACTTGTTTAGTCCTCGACTTGTCAACTTTTCCTTTTTTCTTTTTTTTTCCCGTCAAACTATTACTTCATTGAAACGACATACATAAAAGTAACTCATAACTAAATTACTCATTCTAAATTCTTATTCATTGTATAAACTCGGAATTCATCTATATCATCACAATTCACACAGTCTTTTTTAGTATTTACGATTTTCCCAAATTTCCTGAGAGAATCATAATGAGCTTACAAATAGATTTTTACTTTCGGATATTCAAATAGAACGAAACCATGGGTATATATCCATATAAAAATGACCAGAAAAATATAATTCTATTTCACATAAAAGGAAAATCAAACATGTGTGCGCTTTAGCGTCTCAAATTTGTTCTCTACCACTTGATTACTAGCTCATGATCACGATTCTCAAAGATGGTTTAACAAAAATGATATTTCAATTACGATCAAATTGTGCACCAAATCTGAAATATATTTGTGCATGAGATAGATCTCAAAAGATAAATATTCATGGATTAAACTAGAAATGAGCATGTTTATAACAACCATGAACATATTTATAAACCAGAAAATGATCACAAAGACAACAGAAAAGAAAAGGAAAAGACAAGACAAAACCAAAGATATATATATATATATATATATTCATGGATAGAGTAAAATAGGTTTTCTCATATCAATTTTTGTATCTTAAGCAAACAAACTAAAAACTAACTTCAAAATCAGTTCTTGTAGAACACCAAAACAAGTTCCATACAAATCATTTCCTCAGAAACTAATCTCACGTCTCTCAGCAAAAAACTTTCCAGTGATAGCTTGATCAGGAAGCAATGCAAGCCAAACACCTGTATCAGCTCCATCTTCAGCTGAAACATTCCCTGCATAACCAGTCATTGCAGTTTTAACCCAACCAGGACAAAAACAGTTTGCATATATCTTCTCTCCTTCTGGTCTCTCAGACAATTCTTTAGCTAGTACTCTTGTGTATGCATTCACTGCCATTTTCGATACAGAATAGTCAGTAAATGAATGTGGCCAACCTCCAGATTCCCATGTTCCTTCCTCCACTTGTTTAAGAAACTCTGAGACGGTTTTGTCAATGATTTCTTCTGTCAAAGACTCCACATCCATTAAATTCTCTCTTACAGCTTCATTCTCAAGCTTCTGTTGATGATAATACAGTCAAAACTTAACATAATGTTAAAGAGGAAAACAAACAAAGATATAGAGCGAAGTGTAGATGAAATATAAGTACACTGTGTCGGCCTTTTAATCTGCCCAGTCTTGAGGTAACATTGACAATACGAGCACCATAAGAAGCAAGCTTCATCAATGGAATCATGGCTTTGGTTATGTTCTTAGTGCCATAGTAGTTGGTAGATATAACCATATGTGAAAACTCAACTGAGTTCTTTGATCCAACATTGTAATTCACACCTGCATTGTTTATCTGCAACATTCAAAAGAAGAAACAAATCACTTCATCAAACTGAAATAAAATGCGTAATTCACTACAAGAAAAATGTAGAATAAACTTACTAAAACATCAATGGATCCATATTTTTCCTTAATCCAATTGTAGAAGTCTTGAATTGAGGAAGAGTCTAAGATATCGAGGCGGTGAAAATCAACTTTGAATCCACCTTCTTGAAGAACTTTTGCAGCTTCGACACCAACATTCTCGTCTCTTGATGTTAGAATAACAGTTAAGCCATGACCAGCCAATTGTCTCACCATTTCAAATCCTATACCTCTATTTGCACCTGTTACCACCGCCACGGTTTCACTTGTCCACCACCTACAAACAATCCCACGTTAAAGATTTAACCAATATTTGTTTAGAGATTATCAAAAATAAAAAAATCATTACACGTAGAAAAAGTTCAAAAAAATTGGTTATAATGTAACATAAGGAAATAAAACTATCAAAAATACAATGGAAATAATACTTTACTCCTTTTTGTGGATGATGAGCTTGTAAAATTAAATTATAGTTTCATATGTTTTGATTATATCTAAACGTAACTTTTATATGCAAACCTCACAATATCTGAACACATAAGCATGAGAGCAACACAAAATGTTACACTAAAAATAGCACCATTTGCTATATGTACACAACCCAAGGGTAAGCGACAACTACCAAATGTTTTACTACAAGAAATCAGCTAATTTCTGTCGTAAGAATCCATCTGGAATCCGTTGTAAGAGTTATTTTCGACGGATTCCTGAACAGATATATTCCGTAAATTTATCGTAGGCAATTTTTCTGACATTTTCTGACAATTGTTGTCGTTTGTTAATGGAAAATATTGGTATTTTAATCAATGATTTACGTAAAAAATCTAAAGTCGAAGTCTCATGTTCAAGGATCTTGCCTTTGGTGATCAGAATAAGGAATAGTACGAAGGAGAGAAATCTCTTGGAGTCTTTTGTCTCGTTTCTCTTTCGATTTTTCTTTGCTTCCAACCATCTTTCTCTTTTTTTAACCTCTTTTTTAAGATTCTAGCTAGGTTTGCTTTGTTTTTTGATTTGAATTACAGAAGATGAGGATGCATGAACACAAAGCTTCCTCTTCGATGTCATCTCTCTTCTCTCATAGATTCTTTCGTATACTTTTTTTTTTGGGTCAAATGTTGAATCCCTTTATTTCTGCGTGAATTGTTTGTGACCTCTCATTTCAACTTTGTCAGATTCCTATTTTTAGTCATACAATATGTTTCTTGGAATATGATTAGCTGCATGAAGTGGAATCTAATACATACCAAAAATGTGTTCCATTTTCTATTTGATTCTACCCGTTGGTTTTGTCTCGGTACATACTGAAATTTTCTTTTTGTTCCATAACTCAAATCTCTCCCAAAACCAAAATAATTTGATGTGCACCGACACAATTCTTTACAGTTAAATTCGAGTAAAAAATACCGCATAAATAACATTTAACAATTTGACTAAAGTCAATTTTATAGGAATTTTTTTGTTAAAAGCTTTTTCTAAACACGTACAAAATTGTAGTTTATGGTTTCATGAGATTAACTCACAAAGGTGAATAGTAAAATTGCAATTTGAAATATTAATTTTTCTCTAGGAAACTCCTAAGTATTATGTGTAATATTATATAAACAAACTATCAAATAAAAATATGTTACTAGAAGTTTAAATACTTGCACAAAATTGAAATGGTCACCATCAAATTATCTTATAAAATTTGTTCTATTTCTTTTTTTTGTAAAGATTTTTGTGTGATATTGCTATAAAATATTAATTTCTTGGTCGTTTAAAGTTGAGAGCCAAACCCCTTAAAAAAGAAAACATGAGTTGTATAAATCCTATGTGGTCAGGAAAGGGCCACGGCAAGTGAAGGCCCATTAATGGGTCCATAAGTACCGCTTTTGTTCTTCTCTTTCATTACAAATCTAAACTTTGCTTTCTGCATTTGTTACGAGAAGCCAAAACAAAAATGGCCAGCCGAAAAGCTCTGGTTAACCTCCATCGGATCATTCGCTCCACCGCCGTTGTTGGCCGTAGCTCCGTCGTTCCTACCGTCCCGACTCGGGATTGTTCTAGTTTCCGGTACTCCAACTTTCTCTTTATCGAAATTATGATCTTTACTGTTCGTGAACACACCTGAAATTGTTGGATTGCTCTTATTTATTTATTTATATATATAGACATGAAGCTGATTTAGGGAAGAGATTCTTCTGCGCGAACACAGCGTCTTCCCAGAATTTTAATGTCGATCTCTCTAACGAAGAGAATAAGAGGAGAACGATCAATAGGTAATGGTTAATTTTAGATGTTTACGCTGTATTGAGAAATCAAATGTTGGTGATTTAATTCTTTGTGGTTTATTTTGGTGATAGATTGTTGTATAGGAGCAAGCAACGAGGGTTTCTGGAACTTGATCTTGTTTTGGGAAATTGGGTTGAGGAGAATATCAATTCCATGGACGAAAACACTGTCAAATCCCTAATTCATGTCCTCAATTTGGTATGTTGTATCGTCTCTTATCAGAAGATTTTATGTTCCCATGTGGGGTTTTGCTCATACAATTCTTTTCGTACGTAAGCAAAAGTATCTTACATATTTAGGAGACACAAAGACATAGATGTAATTAGTTGAGTTTGAAGCTACCAATTACTAGTATGAAGGTATCAAAGGTTGTGTAAATTCGTACAAGATTATGTTGAATTGCCAAAGATTAGTAATTCACCCTAAACCCTAATCTGGGTGAATAGTTTAACCAGACTCAAGGTTTTTGAGTGATCTAAAGTCTTGATGATCCATTTCAGAGTTTAAAGAATGTATGTATACCTCCATGGATGTTAGTTTATCTTTAGAGAACTTTCACAATAGTAGGCTTTCTGCAGTAATTAGATGTAAAACGTAATAATATGGATTTGCTAAGTGCAGATGGTGAAAACTTGATTCTGTTCATAGTGACCTTAAAGAGGAATCAGAAATTTGTAAGATCAATGGATTCAGTTTTTCTTGCCTTGGTACTATTTATATTTTTTTTTTCTGCAGGAAAACCCTGATCTCTGGAAATGGCTAACTGATCAGGAACAGCCTCCAGAGTCAGTGAGCTCAAATCCGGTAACCATAAGCCTACATATAAATGTTAAATGCATTTTCTTCTGCTTACACCAATGATATTTAAACAATCCTACTTGTGATCTTGAAGGTATTCTCGACATTGCACGAGAAAGTAATGACGAATCTAAACAAGCATTCAGCACCAGAGACGCGTGCACCAGCTGGACAGCCCTGGGTGAAAGGCTGGGACGACTTCAAAAGAGGTCGTGATGGTCCCATCGCAGGGAACCAGTAAAAGTCTTTACAAAAGTAACAAAACCACAAATACCTTGGTATAAAATGTATCTGAACATAGATAAAGATACCAGATCGTAGCAAAACATTACTTTCAACTATTGTATTAATAAGAGCTCAGGCCATTAAAAGGTCAGTTGAGAGGTATAATGAATTACACGGAATGTATTGTGTTCTGTTGAAGTATGAATGGATTGTTTGTTTGTTTCTTAAACGGCTAGTCACTTTTCCTTGAACCAAAATTCCAAACTTGAATTAAATTAGTAGATTTATAATATAGATGCAGACCGAAGTTAAATTACAAGAACGTAAGGTGATGTCATCTTTACAAATTCTGAAAACAGGTTGAACTTTTTTATTATGAATATGTGAATTTAGAGATTAGATAATATAATTAACTAGATGATCTCCTGTGCTATGCACGGGTTAAGTAATATTTGTTTTATTTATTTATTTATTTATGATTGGATTTGTATGTGTAAATTTATTAATTACT
>OVBA01005943.1:0-18343 GCA_900406435.1 Lepidium aucheri
TGATTTGAATAAGTCTATCTTTAACCGTATATAATATATATATATATATATGTATACAAGCTCTACAAATTATATATTCATGTTAAAAATTTATGTATAATTAAAACGTATCATTATGTTGTACGTACTATATGTAATTATGATTGCATATGCATGTAGAAAACATATGATTTTTATGTAGAGTACTATATAAAAGGTAAAGTTTATTAATTTATGTACTTTAAATATTATTTTTATAAAACATATAGTTTAAAAAGTTTTCGGTAGCTAAATTTTTTGTAATAAAACAATTTCTGTAAAAAAATTATAGTTTTTTAACTATTTGATCGAATTATTATCAAATATAAACAAAAAAATTATATTAGTATAGATGTTCGTTTAGACGTATGATTTTTAAGGTTTATTTTATTTTGAATTAGGTCCAAATACTCTAATTTTATAATTTCAGATTATTACACTAATAATTTTTACAAAATGTAGATATGTCATCTAACCGTCAAAGAAACAGAAGCAATTCCAGGAGACCAAGTTCAGCTTATCCTACAGATACTTCAGTTCCTCCAACAGAAACAACCATACGGGTAAATAACTTAATAATTATGGTTATTTTTTAAATAATTTTGATATAATAAATAACATTATATTTTCAAAAAATTATAGAACAATGACAAATATAATTGGACTTATGAACAAGAAAAAACATTGATAGAATTATTCGATGAAACACTTGCCATGAGTGATTACACATTGAAGAATCCTACTCCTGTTGCTAGAAAATATATGGTTGACAAGTTCAACCGAGCGTTTAATCTTAATATAAATTATAGTTACTTCAAAAATAAACTTGATGAATTTAAAAAAAGTTACAAAAGATGGAAAGCTCTGATGAATTCTACTGGTATCTCGGTGGATCCAACTACATCAATAATATCCACATCTGACGCATGGTGGAAGGAACGTGAGACCGTAAGTACACGTAGTCATTCGATTTGTTAACATATTTGTCAAATTTTATTTAGTAAATAATGTGATGAGTAAAATTTATAGGGATGCAGATTAACGAAGAGTTTTAAACGTAGACCACCCTTATTCTGGAATGATATGGAAAAATGTCTTATATTACATGATGTTCAGTCACAATCTCAGAATTTTGTGCGCCAAAGAAGAGAAGAATTGAGCAACAACATGAAGTTGATGCAGAAGGATATGATGTTTCAGATACCGATAGTGGTGATAATCCACAAACACAAGTGCCTGAAACGCAAGAAGATAAAGACGTGTATCATATTACAATTGATGATAATACACTTCCTTCTTGTAGAGGTAGTAGACAACAACGCGATAGAATAAACTTAGAGGTATGCGGTAGAAGTGGGGAGAATTCACAGAGATCTGGAAGAATCTCTCGGTGCTCTACTGTAAGTGGTTTGCGTGGAACTCGTAGAAGACAATCATTTCAGACCATAATAGAAGACAGCATTGCAGGCTTCAGAGAGTTCCAACGACAAAGTTTTCAACAAGTTTCCCCAGGTGGTTTTGTCCAAGATGATAACGACGAATTCAAAAAGGCGGAAGCAATATTCAATGATTTAAACCTTCCAAAGTACACAAGATTTCATTGGGCATGCATCAATGCCCTTAAAGAGCAAGTCTGGTGGCGTAGATTTTAAATTGACATAAGAACAAGCTCAAATGACGATAAAATAGAAATGCTATAAGCTTTGACTGGTATAAAACGAAACAATGAAGATAGAGAAAAACTATTAGGCACGAGTCCTTCATTTGGAAGTCCAAATTCAGGAGGTGTGTCATCTGTTAGTCCACCGGTAGGTTGGGTCCTGGCTTTCAACAACAGGGCACCCACCAAATGTTCAACAATGGGGAGCACAACCAATCTTTCAGCAATGCGGTGTCCAACCAAATTTTAAACAATTGGGCACACCACCAAATGTTCCACAGGGGAGACCACAATCATTTTATCCAGGACACCAAACACATAATTTTGACCAAGGTAGTCCGTCAAGAACGACTCCAACAAATGATCAGTGTGGTTTTTCACTTAGAGGTCAAGACGAAAATTTAAGAAATACTGAACAAGAAGTTTCGTATGGTACACCAATAGGAACTACTAACCAGTCATCCGGCTTTGGTTTTACAAACTATTTTGAAACTGGACAACAAACCCAAACATCTAGACCAGGAGGCTTATTTAATATTTGGGGAAATCAAGATGCAAGTTATCATAATGATACTAGAGATGAAGAGTAGTGCATGAAGACTATGTTTTATCGATTTCCTTATTGTTATTAAATAACTTTTGTCTCCTTTTTTTGATTCTAAAGTTTTTATGTCAAACTTGGTGTAAAATTATGTTTTACTAATGATGCATTTTATTTTGGTATGTTATTTTTCAGGCATTTCGTATTTGTCAGTTGCGATCACATGACATCAATAATCTAAGTTACGAAGAGAGAATTGAACTGTGGAATTTGGAAAATGAGCAATTCGAGGAGTTAGTGATTCAACCAGCTTTGACTTATTATGATAGATATAACTAAAGATCACTAGTGCAAACTGATAGAGGTTTAGGATGGACGAATATCTGACGTCGACTCCAACAAGATAATGCTGCATGTCTTCAGTTATTATGAATGTCACTACCATGTTTTACAACATTGTGTACTATGTTGCGAACAGATTACGGTCTACAACAAATATCAAATATGCGCCTTGAAGAAAGTGTGGCTATATTTCTTGAATTTATGGGCACAATGAGGTACAAAGAGATGTTGGTTTAAGATTCGGACGAAATCAAGAGACTGTGAACAGAAAGTTTTTTGAAGTTTTGACAGCGATTGAGAGACTTGCATGTGATTATATAAAGACTCCAACGCGACAAGAATTACACCAAATTCCTGATTGATTGCAAATAGATCGATGATATTGGCATTTTTCAGTGGATTTATTAGAGCTATTGATGGAGTTCATGTTTGTGTCAAAGTTAAACCAGAATTAAAAGGAATGTATTGGAATCGACATGATGTCACATCTTTTAACATTATGGAAATATGCGATCTGAACATGTTATTTACATGTATGTGGAATGGAGCACCATGATCATGTCATCACACAGTTGTTCTTACAATGGCACAACAAAGTGATTCCGAGTTCCCATTACCACCGGCAGAGAAGTATTATGTTGTTGATTCTGGATATCAAAATAAGCAAGGGTTTTTGGCTCCTTACAGATCATCAAGAAGCAGAGTTGTAAGATATCATATGTCACCATTCAACTCTGGTCCTCCTCCAAGAAATAAACAAGAATTGTTTAATCGATGTCATGCGTTTTTACGTTCTGTTATCGAAAAATCCTTTGGAGTTTGGAAGAAAAAATGGAGGGTTCTTTGTGATTTCCCAAAATATAACATACCAGTTCAAAAAAGAGTGATAATGGATACAATGGGATTACATAATTTTATTATAGTTTCAAATTTTCCAGACGCAGATTTCGTAGAGATAATGGCAGAGACCAGAGAAAATAACATGGATTATGAACCAAATTTTGAAGACACGGAAACAATAGATGTTAATGATGGAGAACGTATATCGGAAATAAGAAATAATATTACAGATATGTTATGGGAAAATAGAAATAGTCGACATTAGTTTTACCGATATATTTTATTTGTTTATTTTACTCATTATGATACAATATTAATCATTTAATTTTAAAATTATTTTAAATTTTATTATATTAGTTATATTTTAATATTATCTTAGAAACGCACCGCTTTTGTATTTTTACCAATCACATATGATGAAAACCGCACCACTTATATACTTTCACCAATCATATATTATAAAAACCGCAGCGTTTGTTAAAACCGCACTTGTACGGTACCGCACTTTGTTCCGCACTTGTACTGTACCGCACTTTGTCCCGCACCGCCAAATCCGCAGTTACCAATCGGACCCAAAGTGCGGTACGGTATAAGTATGGTTTTGGTGATGTGGGATAAAGTGCGGTGACGGTACAAGTGTGGGATAAAGTGCAGTAAGGTAAAAGTGCGGTTTGGATATAAAAGCGGGACAAAATAATATTGATTGGTAAGCTATAAGCGGTACGGTTTTAGTAGATAATATTATTATATTTGAAATAATAGTAAATTTATTTATTATATTATAAATCATATATATCAATTATAAATCATAAAATATATTATAGAATAATTTAGAAGAATTACTAAAATTGCTTCTTTCAAAATGCTCTTTTTCAAAACATACCCCCTGATGACCATTTCTCTCTCCCAATTTTCAAAGAAAATGGTAGGTTTTGAAAAGATACATGCCAATAGGGATATTTTTGGAAATCCCCCAATAATTTATCATATTAATTATACATGATTAATTATAAATTATTCTATTTATAATCTGATAAGATTTATAATTCTATAATATAATAATATTATTTATAATTGCTAACATCAACTTAAAACTATGTATTAATTAATTAAAAATTTTGTTTGTTACAACGTATGTTATAAAAATCTGTAACATCCTATTAGTATAATACACAAGTTAGTAACCACTTCACTTCTACTCAAAAATTGTGATACGTGTTGTTGGACTTAAAAAAATATATTTCCGAAAAATTCGTTTTCTTTAGATAATATATGTTTCTTATTCTCTTTTTATTTTCATTTAACAAAAAGCAAAAAAAATGTTCGAACTAAACTCTGCAGAGATGACCAAAATTGTTCTGCGGTTTGAAGATTTTGGGCAATTATACTTCCGGTGAGTCATTTATTTTAACTTTTGTTGTTACTACAACTCATAGAAGATATATCCATAGAAAGAAAAGAGATGAATTGTAGAAATCGATTAGATTTTGTTAACCATCTCTTTTTCGTCCTCTCACATGGATTGTTAACAGACATGGGAGTTCAATCGGGAATGAGAAGGTAGCTAATACGGTGGCTCTGGGGCGGATTATATAAACAAATGGAATAAGGGAAATATCGATGGTGGCTCAACGGCGGCTTATCATGTTTCCACCATCATCTAGGTTTTTATAGGTAATGGGCTAGATTTGTTTTAGGCCCTATATCTTTTTATATATTTTCAAAACAGCCCAATTTCGGTCCACTAACTCAAATTGTTTTTAAAAAAATATTAACAATAATTGTTCCACTAATCCCACGTTTTAGTTAACCCATAGTGGAAAACTATAGTTTACACTTCTTCTTCAACCATCTTTCTGTTACAGTTTCAATTGAAATCGCTCATGATCATTTTTTTCTACTTTTACTTATCAGTTTTTCATCATGCCTCTTCCTTTTACACCAGTTTCAGAAATATGTCTAGCTATAGATCCCTGTAAAATCAAAGTTTGGATAGTTCGTTGCTGGAGTTTTCCGAAAAAAGACAAACCTGATGAATTTTCAGCGATGGGTCTTCTTCTAGTTGATGAAAAGGTAATGTATTGTTTTTTCTTCATAATCGTGTTTCAAATATAATTTCCAATATCTTTTACAACGAATTATAATGTTCCATGTAATCGAATTTGTTTAAGGGAGGTCGGATTCAAGCTTCTGTGAAGGGAAAACTAATTCAGAGATTTCAAAACCAATTGAAGGAAGGTGATTGTTGTATTGCGATGAATTCCGAATTACACTCCAATGTAGGAAATTTCATAAGTTGCTCCCATCCTTACAAGATTAATTTCTCATTCAACTCTTTTGTTAAATCATGTGAGCAATTACCAAACTTGGTGATGTCTTTCACTTCTGACCTTTTCCCGAGATATTGGAAGGAAGAACGATGATACCATATTCATAGGTTTGTTTGCTTAACTTTTATATAATTCTGCTTACATATATCGAAGTTCATTCTATATTTTTAATTTAATAATTTTTTATTGAATATGCAGACATTATTCGTAAAATTATTGGGATGAATGACTTAAAGAATATAAATACATCTGCTGAAGGTCCAACTAAAATTCTCAACCTTTAGATTACTGATATTGGGTAAGAATTTAACGCAATTCAATTTTATTGATCTTGAGTTGATTGATACCTACTGGTTTTTTATTGTGTTTACAGAGATTCAACGATTGATGTTGCTCTGTGGGGAAAATAGCAGAAGATGTGCACGATGAGATAAAAATAATCACCTGGCCCAATCATTTTTATTGGAAGCTTACTGAAGACTTCAATATATCAGGGAAAAATTATTCAAACTATTAAATCTACAACATTTTATGTACATTTTTACTAGCCAATCATAAATGCAAATCACAACAATTTACTTCAAACACGTTTTTGTTAGCATATCTAACAACATATTTTTTTTGTAGGGAAGGAACTGTTCAAAGCTCTAAATTTACAACCAAAATGTAATGGTGAGACACCTATATCTGCTATTGAATCTTCCTCTTCGATGAGCATAACTAAAGATGTGTTTTCATTGGCCGATAAGAAGATGATTGCCGAACTCATGGTCATTAACAAGGTTTAAATTGATTTACATAGTTTTAAACTCCAATGGTCAAAAATCATTGTTGGGTTTGATTTTTTATTCTTATATGTAGGTCTTGATCTGCAATTTACTTGCATCATTTAGTTCTATTGATGAGAAGGACTTGTATTACATTTGCTGCACAATATTCTTTACTAAAGCATCTCATAACTTTAACCCTGACAATGAAGCAACAGAGACATAAGTTTTCTTGTGCTAAATGCAGCAAAAAGATAACAACCACATGACCCAAGTTTTCCACTTACTCTAAATCTCACATGTTAATTTATATATTTACAAAATCTCTCTTTCTATTTTAATAGTTTCTATTTTTCCATATTTAAAATACATGTTACAGCTGAAGACACGACTGGTAGTGGTACCTTTATTTTGTTTGATGATGTTGTTATTCCGCTCATTAATAAGGTGGCCTATGAATTGCTTGAGCAGCAAGTAAAGGTGAATACACTATTTATACTATTTTAATCAATACTCCCTATTAGCTTATACTTTTATTTATTTTAACACAATTACATTTGTTTATGTATTCTAAATTGTAGTTTGAGCTATCAGGTGAAAAGTCTCAAGAGCTCCTGGATCTGATTGCTCGCCGTTATGTTTTGAAGGTCATGCTCAAGGGTGCATCAAAATATCAACGATCTTCTACATACAGAGTCATAAGCCTTTCTGATGTTCCTGATGTTATTGAAAGTTTTTCTGAAAGTGGTTCCAATTGTGTAAGTGAAACACTTATAAAGTATATTCTTAATTTGTTTACTTTGTTAAATTGATTGGGAATTATTAAAAAAATTTATGTGATGATATCAGAAAGCTATTGAACATGATACACTCACTCTGTCTGGAACTTCTGTTGGAACATCTGTTCAGGTAAATTTTCTAATTTCTGCCTCACTTCATGACAAGTTGATTGTAAATATTTTTGTTTGATAAACCAAGGTGTATTTGCAGGTTGATGATATGTCTTATGACACTACTAACATTGAGAACGATGTGTCTTCAGAATCAATAACAACACCAAGGACAAAAAGAGCTATGCCAAATACTAATGTGGGTGATATCCAACAATCGTGTACAAAACCTAGGCTACAATCATCAAAAATTGTTATCAAAAAGGAAAACACCAAAGCTTACATGAAAAAAGAAAAACAGAATGATTGAATGATCCAGTGTCTTACTATTTACTTTATTTTCATTTCTACCTATCTTAGTATTTATGTTTCAAGATTAGATATTTGCACTTTCTCAATTCAATTCAACTTTTCTTGATACTTAATCCTTTTATTTATTTTGAGTTATATGATTTGTGTCTACACTTTCCCACCTGAAATAAAGACTATATTCACTTACACTATAACTATGACAATATTAGTAATAAGCATTACAAAACTCGTACAGTACATTAGAATTGTATCATTTGGAACCAAATTTTTTGTATTTTAAAATCAATTCAATGAGCAAAACAAATAACGGTTGATTTATGATTCAATGTCATATGCAATTTGTGAGCCCTATTATATATCAACGTTAAAGTAACCAACATTCAGTTTTTTTAAAAAAATGTACGTTATTGGTTAAGTTTATTCCCATTAAACAGTAATTTTCAAAAGGAACACAAACTAGAAGTCTGCTTTTAATTATAATTATCAAAATAATTAGAAAGAAAATACACTATTATTTTGGATTTAACTGCACACCATATGTTCCTACTTCTTCACTTTCATTAGGTAGGTTCTCTCCTCCATTGTTATCTATTTGGTCTACTTCAGTCTCTGGTAAACTTCAAACCTCTCCAATGATAAATTAATTGCTCACACTGCATTCGATCATTGTTAAACTAAATGACAAGATCATCAATTGTAGCTTTATAATGGAAAACTCAACTACGAAATAGAGAAGGTTTGAAAGGATGGAAACTCTATCACAGAAAAAAAACCGAACACCTAGAAACCAAGGTTTACTAATTACAGAACCAGTCAGGTTTTATCTTCGTATTCATATTGCTATTTTCAATATCTTTTTTCATTATTATTACAAAGAATAAGCATCCTCTTATTGAAGACGAGTTAGAACCACCTTCCATGTCAAATACAGATTCGGCTAATATCCTGAGTGATATAAAAAACGGTACAATAAAATAAAACCCTCTTAGATGTTATCTTAATGTTTTTTTACCATAGTGCTTTTTGTTTCTGCAGATTATCAATCTCCAAGAATCAAAAGAATGTGTCTAATCAAGGAGAAGAAAAAACAGAGAATAAATAAAGAATCATGTAAGATACTAAGAAAAATATGAAAACGTACCTGATACTTTTCACCACCTTAAAGGTGTAAATAATACTTTTTCTCATCAGCTTATATTCCAAGCACGTACTCGGATATGTATGATCACACAAACCAAACCCAGGGTTGC
Source organism: Lepidium aucheri (assembly GCA_900406435.1). Classification (NCBI taxonomy): domain Eukaryota; kingdom Viridiplantae; phylum Streptophyta; class Magnoliopsida; order Brassicales; family Brassicaceae; genus Lepidium; species Lepidium aucheri. Next base: position 8,951 of record OVBA01005943.1, read on the forward strand.
TCTAGGATTTCACAAACTGAAACACCAACAAGTGAAAATCAGAAAGCTTCGATTAAAGTTACTTAGCTTACATCATTAAAGTAAGTTATATATCAGATTAAAAAACCAAAACCATAATGTTCTTTACTGCTTTTTACAAAAAAGGTATCACCATCATCTGATCCTCATATGTCACTATATAATCCTATAGTGCTCTAAATCATGTCAATAAGCTAACTTTAAAGTGGAGTATTAAGTTAATGTTTACCCTGCGTAACATAATACGATGACGACGGTGATCCAACATATAGCTTTGAGCATTGTGGAGCTATAATGTGGTACAATGAGCATATGTAAAAAAGAAACGTCAGAATAAATCCAAAGTTTTCACTTTGTTGTATGCACGGGAAAAGTGATCTACCACCACCACCTAAATATCCTCAAAAACTAAATGATTGCATGTCAAAGGTGATAAAAAATCAAAAAATTTCATGGAAAACATACTAGCTTTGAACTCAATCTTCGCTTTTACATCAATGGGTGGAAATATTGACACATATGTGAACAAAGGTAGGGGACCAAAGATTTTCAAGCTTCAAGGTCAAAACTGCCACAGAATTGGTAGTTTACTTCCTCCTCCTAAAGAACCTGCTAAATTCAATCAATTGTATATACATGACACTGAAAATGAGAATCAAAACAGAATAGATGCATTCAGGTTTCCATCAGCCTTGAAATTCAATTTTCACAGTTACAAGTATGTTTCTCTCTCTTATTTTCTTACTATGAAAAGATGATTGAATTTATTTTGTAGCTCGAAGAGAACAACTCCATTACCTGAAACATAAATCTTGAGAGATGAGATTGTGGAAGACATTAAAATCATGTTAAATGAGTGTAATCCCCACTACCAGATTTTTAGAACTACAAAAGATCGTTTCAAAGATACACCTTCCTCAAATATTCAGCTAAAGTTAACTTCTAGGAGAAGTGGAAGAGGAAAAACTCACAATCGTCCAATAACTACTAAAGTTGCTGCCCTAATGGTTGGTAAATTTGATATAGAAATGGAACCAATGGATGCGATTGTAGAGACAATGGATGGAAATTTTTAAAAGAATTAGTGAACTTCACGCTGGTTACCTTCCATTGCAGTATCCAGTTTTGTTTCCACACGCAGAGGATGGTTATCACATTCATCTAGAGCTTAAGAAGACAACAACCTGTTCAATGAGTCCACAGATAAGAGTTAGTATGAGAAAAAAAATTCGCATATAAGATCATGGATCATCCTCATCATCTGACTACTTGGATGAGCTTAGGAAAACTTTTTCAACTGTTTTTGGTAGATGGACTGACAATGATAAAGGCCGAAAGGATAGCATATTTGAAATTTAACCAAAAGACATTGCGTGCTGATAAATATGTTAACGTTGAATCCTCTGCTGGGAAAGGAAACAGTACCTCCTCTAAGGTCAGAAGGCGTATTGTGTTATCATCAACTTTTATTGGCAACGTTCGATGCATGCAAGAGAAATACATGGATGCAATGGCTGTTTGCCGAATCTTGTAGGAGATGATGGGTCTATTGAGGAGCTGGTGATAGATGAAATAAAGCAATTTTATAATTTCAGGTTACTACACAACAACAGCTCATTACATTATTAGTTTTAAAATAGAAAATACGTATGGTGCACACTAGAAAGACCATAAAATGTGATGCAACTTTATTAAAACGTTATATATATATATATATATTTTGTTTAACAAATTATCTAACCTATATGTCGGTACATTGCACCATTTGAAGCTGCGTGGCAGATTTTTGGATTTGAAACCTATTATAGTAGTGCTTCTATTCAAAGATTAAATATTCATCTAGAGGGAGAGCATAATGTCATTTATGATGAAGAAGATGATGTAGATGAAGTTCTATCCAAAGAAGCAAACCAAAACTCACCATTACTCGAGTGATTTAAAGTGAACAAATACAACGACTTTGCAAAAACACTAACATACGCAAAATTTCCTCAATGGTTTGTACGAAATAGGAACACAAAAGAATGGACACCCCAGAAAAGGAACTTTTCGTTTGGTAGAATTCATCATTTTACGCCAGCTGCAGGTCAATTAGTCTACATGAGGATGCTTATAAACAAAGCCAAAAGCCCAACATGTTTTGAAGATTTACGAACGGTTTATGGAATTTTATATCCAACATACAAAGAAGCATGTTTTGCTAGCAACCTTCTAGATGACAATCAGGAATATATTTGTGCTATTATTGAAGCAAGTCAGTGGGGGAACAGCATAGTATATGCGTAGACTATTTGCTATGCTTCTAATTTCAGAAACTCTTTCAAGACCTAACCAAGTTTGGTTGGAAACACGGCATTTGCTTTCTGAGAATATCTTATACATGCAGCAGAGAATCCGTCAATCACCAGGTACACAATAAAATATACCATTACATCTTATTATTGATAATTAATGTAAATAAACTATGTTTATACTAATAATATTTCCTTCATGTTGCAGCTTTGGATATGTCAGATAATCAGATTAAGAATCAAACATTGTTAGAAATTGAAAGACTTTTGCAGTCTAATCGTAGTTCTCTACAAAATTTCCTTGAATTACCATTTCCAGAGAATGATAACATTCCAGGTACGGTCAACAGGCTGATAAGTGAATAATTGAGTTACAATAGGCGTGAGTGTGAACAAGAATACCAATGGCTGCTCCCTTTGCTGCACCAAGAACAGAGGAATATTTATGAGCGTATAATTGGAACGTTTAATTCTAAACAAGGCGGGGTATTCTTTGTTTATGGATTTGGAGGAACAGGTAAAACGTTTTTGTGGAAAACAGTGTCTACTTTCATTCATTCAAAAGGAGAAATTTTTTTAAACGTACCATCGAGTGCAATGGTTGCATTGTTATTAGACGGTGGTCGAACCGCACATTCTTGATTTTCAATAAAAATAAAAGTAAACGAGACTTCCACCTGCTCCATTACTCCTGACTGGGATCTTGCTGGGCTCCTAGTAGAAGCTAAGTTGATTATATGGGATGAGGCTCCAATGACACACAAACATTGTTTTGAGGCTCCGGATCGTTCTTTGAAGATATCATGAACTCCAATAAGCCTTTTGGTGAAAAGGCTATTGTATTTGGAGGGGATTTCTATCAGATTCTTCCTGTGGTACCTAAAGGTAGTCGGGAATAGATGTAAGAGCTTCTTTATCTTCTTCTTTTCTGTGGGACTCATGTGAAGTTTTTAGACTAACAAAGAACATGCACCTAAATATGGAGGCGGATCCTGAAAAAGTGGATGTCATAAAAGAATTTTCAAAGTGGATACTAAAGCTTGGTGATGGTAAGCTTTCCGAGCCAAATGATGGTGAAGCAGTGATAGATATGTCAGAATATCTATTGCTCAAAGACTCTTTGGATCCAATAACTGCAATCGTCGTGAGCACTTTTCCATCTTTGCTAGAGAATTTAGGAAACCCAGAATATTTCAAGGAGCGTGCAATACTGTGTCCTCAAAATATTTTTGTTGATGAGGTCAATAATTTCATTATGGACCTTCTGCCCAGAGAAACTTTTGAATATTTCAGTCCGGACAAAATCTGCAATTATGATTCTTCCAACGCCAGAGACAAATGTATGTCGACAGAATATCCTAATGCGATTAAGTGCGTTGGGCTGCCAAACCATCTCTTGCAATTAAAGAAAGGTGTTCCTGTTATGCTGCTACGAAACATTGACCAGGATTATGGATTGTATAATGGCACAAGACTGCAGTTAACAGAACTTGGAAAATATGTCATCAAAGCCAAAGTTCTCACTGGGAGTAAAATTGGGAGTAAAGTCTATCTTCTGAGATGGTTCTATCACCTACAGATTCTAAATTGCCTTTCCAATTTCAGCAAAGACAATTTCCAAGTGCACCTTGCTTTGCAATGACAATTAATAAGAGTCAAGGACAAAGTTTATCCAATGTGGGGATATATTTGCCAAGACCAGTATTTTACACATGGACAATTATATGTTGTGGTATCTAGAGTCAAAAGTAGAAAGGGCCTGAAGATCTCATCATTAATGAAAACGGGCAAAGGTTGAACAAAAATACTAATGTTTTCTACAAAGAGATCTTCCGAAACATATGATAAGTGTCCTACATCATCCTAAGACATTCAAAGGTAAAAAAAGATTTTTCTAACATCTTTTTCACTACATGACATTTTAATAAAGTGTAAAAATATGTTTTATATTTTCAAGTGATTTTAGGTGATGGAAAGTGTGCTTTGAACCTTGAACCACTATTCTCGAAGGCTTGAGTCTCAGCTTGGTCGAATAACTGTTGGATTTGTTTTGTTTATCAAATTATGTATAATAAGTACGTAGTACTTATATGTTTTCATAAGTCTTGTTATGTTTATATTTCTTAAACTATTCGTGTATTTTACTGACATTGTGTTTAGTTGGTCCATATATTGACCGAAATTAACTTTTTTTGATAAACAAAAACTAGACTTGAATTATATGAAGGAGAAGAATAGTAAAATTGTTGAGTACCTATTTCATCAACATACATGATCATCTTTTTTCATCAACCTTGATGTATTTCCAAACAGATTGGACATCTTATTTTGGATCAAATTTCCTGTTTGGAGAGGCAAAGAGATAGAGATAAAGAGTGAGACAAAAACTTGAGAAAATTATGTAATCACATAAATAAGTTTGGGGATCTAATTCTGGATCCACCACTATGTAGCAATTTCTCATAAATCCACATGCTTTAACTCCCAAGATGTAAAACCATTTATTACGAACTCACAACCTGATGGTTAAACTACAATATGCTCCAATTTGGTAATTTAAGTTCGCAATATTTGATTTTTTATGTTTTGTGTTCTCCTATCATTCACAACATCAGCTACTTCTCTACAATGTTGGTGCTTAGGACTTAAGTTTTGAAGAATCGGTCAAAGTTTCATTGTTTGCTTGGAGAGGCAAAGAGATAGAGACAAATAGTGAGACAAAAACTTGAGCAAATTATGTAATCACATAAATAAGTTTGGGGATCTCATTTCTGGATCCACCACTATGTAGCAATTTCTCAAAAATACACAAAATTTAATTTCTAAGCAGCAAAACAATGTATTACGAATCCACAACCTGATGGTTAAACTACAATATGCTCCAGTTTGCTAATTTATGTTCGCAATATCTGATATTGTATGTTTTGTTTTCTTCTGTCACTCACAACATCAGCTACTTCTCTACAATGTTGGTGCTTTAAGGTCCATTTATCTGGTTCAGAAAATAAATCTCCTCAAACTTCAATTTAAACCATGGTACCTTCTCGCCGCCGACATTTATCTCTTCCTGCAATTTTTAGAACAAAAATTATTCATGAGCTTTAATTTTTTTTGATAAAGGTTAAATATATTCATATCAGATTTGGTTACATTAGTGAGACTGAGGAATCAAGGTTTACAAAAAAATTAAACAAGCCTTGACCTCTTAAAACGTTAAAACTATTCTAAAATCTGCGGTGGTTAGTTGCCAAACCATTTCGAGAACAATCCGGTGCATTTTTTCGAGTCTTGATGAGCGAGGAGGGTGTCTTTCATTACCCTATCTAGTTTTTCGAAAGTCCTAGGTGCAGTTGTTGGGGTTATAACGTGGAGTCTGAGGTTTCTTTCTTGCCAAATGAAAAACACAAATGCTTGGGCAGCTAGTTTCCTGAGGAAAGATGAGGTTCCCGATATATGCCCAAGAAACCAGCTGATCATCGAGTGCCATGTCATGAATGTGACTTGAGGGAGTTTCAATCTGCTCATGATTAATTTCCATACTTGTTGGGAGTAAGAGCAATGAACGAATAGGTGATCTCTAGATTCATTATACTCCCCACAAAGAACGCAATCAGTTGTAGTTGTCATTCCAAATCTTTGCAGCCTTGATTTCAAGTAACCTGTCTAAGTGAGCAATCCAGAAGGTAAAGGAGTGCTTGGGGATACCTTTTTTTAACCATACTGCTCTGTGCCGATTGGTAATCGCAGCTAATGGTCTCAGTATATGCCATGTCAATGAGGTTGAGAATGTCTTGCTTTGATGAGCGTCATCTCCCCATAGAAATATGTCGGGTTCATGGGATATAAGAGGAGAATGGCTTCGGATTGTTTCACATAGTGCTGAGAGTGTCCGGCTTCATTGCCTCAACCTTGGGAGGTTCCATCTATCATTTATGAAAATCTGACTCACTCTCGCATCTCTCTGAATGCCCAACAGCTTTGGACCCTCCTCTCCCGCCACCTCAATCAAAGGGCCGAGATTTGTCCAAGAGTCATACCAGAAAGAAATCTGTTCTCCCGAACCCAGCTAACATTTCAAGAATCTCTTTGCGAGAGGTCTCATGCTTAGTAAGCTTCTCCAAATCCAAGATGAGCTATGTTGGGCATTTGCTGTCCAAAAATTCTGGCTCTTCAACATGTGTGACTTTATCCAAGCAACCCATAAAGAACCTGCACTAGAGAACAGCAACCATATGAGTTTCAGGTTCAGTGTTTTTGACCAAGTCACAAAATCTCTCAACCCCAGCCCTCCTTCCTATTTCGGGAGACATAGATGTTTCCAACCCACTTTCGCGGCGGCTCTTGCTGATGAGTTTCCGGCCCATAAAAATGCAGTGCATAAGCTTTGAATTCGTTTGAGGCATCCTTTTGGAATTGGGAAAGCAGATGACCAGAAGTTTATCATACTGTAAATGACCGACATTATCAACTGTGCTCGGCCTGCAAAGGACAACACCTTGCAGCTCCATGAATTTAATCTCTTCTTGATCATGTCTAGCAGAGGTTCATATTCTGATTTTCTGAGCTTTCTGTGCATGAGAGGTAACCCGAGATAACTGACCGGAAGCTGCCCCATTTCGAAGCCGATAGCATGCACGCTCGTTAAATCAGATTCCTCTAAACCAGCAACATACAATGTCGATTTTTCCCTGTTCATTTGGAGACCAGATAGACGTTTGAAGTCGTCCAAAACACTTGCAATCTGCAGGAGAGAGGTTACTTTTCCATTTGAGAAGATCATTAAATTATCCGCAAACGCTAGGTGGGTGATGATTGGTGATCTTCCCAATGGGTGAAGTCCAATAAAACCTGCAGAAAACTGGGCAGCTAGCATGCTAGAAAGGATTTCCATAGCTAAAACAAAGAGGGAGGGGGATAATGGGTCCCCTTGTCTTAAGCCTTTGGTTCCTTTGAAGAACCCGCAAAGTTCACCATTAATATTAATGGAGAAGGAGGTTGTAGAGATGCATTGATTAATCCACTGCACCACTTTGCCCGGGAAGGCTGCAGCTCGCAGGAAAGTGAAAATAAAGTCCCAATCAACGCTGTCAAATGCTTTGCGCAAGTCAACCTTCAAGAGAGCTCTTGAACTGATCTGTGATCTATTGAAACCTTGTGACATTTCTGTAGCCATTAAGACATTCTCTAGCAATAGTCGACCCTTTACAAATGCTGACTGGTTATTTGAGATCATGGTGGGTAGTATATTTTGAAGCCTTGAAGCCACCTTGTAAAGGACATTGCAACAAGATATAGGCCTGAATTCCGTGGCTTTATATGCTCCTACTCTTTTAGGGATAAGTGAAATAGCTGTTGTGTTCCATTGTCTCAATAGGCGACCTGAGTTAAAAAAACTCTCTTATGCCATCAATCAGCTCATGGCCTATTATGTCCCATGTGGATTTGTAAAATTCTCCTGTGTAGCCATCTGGTCCAGGTGTCTTATTGTTTGGAACAGCAAAGAATTCTACCTTAATTTCTTCATCAGAGAATGCACTTTCAAGGAAACTTGCCTGCGAGGGTGAACATTGAAAGGATGTGTGTAAACGAATCATGTTCCTGTCAGCATCTGAGAGAGTCAACGGTGAGCCACCTAATAGGTCTTTAAAATAGTTAACACACAGCCGTAGAATTTCCTGAGGATTCTCAATTCACATATCTGAGTTGTCTTTAAGATAATAGATTTGATTGCTTGCTCTTCTAGTAGCAACTGTTCGGTGGATGTAAGCTGAGTTGAGATCGTCACATTTAATCCAGGTAACTCGGGATCTTTGGAAGAGGAACTTCTCCTCAGCAATAGCTAACTCATACCATTTCTTGAAAGCCTGCTTCTTAGTGTGAGCTGAATCGTCGGAAGGGGATGCAAGAAAATTCCTTTGGGATTGGAGCAAGAGTTCCTTGGCCTCATTGGCTCTTTCTTCCAAGTTGGAGAAGTGATCTCTGTTAAGGGACTTTATCTCATGTTTCAAAAGCTTTAGCTTCTGCCAGATGGTGTATTGAGCTGTGCTAGATATCTGTGTTGAGTGTCAGTGCAGCAGCACTATGGGTAGAAAATCCTCATGTTGAATGAGAAAATTTGACACAAGAAATCTTGCCTTGCGTTTCTGTTGGTGGGAGATGTGAAGCAACATTGGGCAGTGGTCAGAGCACATAGGATCATCAAACTGAGCCATAGACATTGGGAAGGAATTCCTCCATTCATCATTTACGATAACCCTGTCAATTTTCGTTGCTACAGGGTTGGTGTCCCGCTTATTCCACCATGTGAAGAAGTTTCCCCTGAGAGTTAGATCCTCTAACGAAGCATATCTCAAACAGTTTCTGAATTCTTCCATTCCCCTAGTCACATTCGTACCTCCTGCTGAGTGCTCGCTAGGTGACAAAGTTTGATTAAAATCACCAAGAAGAGCCCAAGGCTTTGAGTAGATAGCATGATCTCTAGCAAGGTTGCAAATCTCTTCCCACAGTTGTTGCCTTTCATATCTACCATTCTTAATAAAACAAGTAACCATTTGACTTGATTTGGAATGGACTGTGACTGTAACTGATTGCTTCCATATAACCCAGATCCGACTTAGTTCTGCGAATTCATAGTTTGTGACGCCATTCCACCCTTGGAGAGTAGTCTGGAAAATTCTTGGAGCCTTATGCTCCTTAACCCGAGTCTCTAATATACTACCAAAAGACGGCTTTAACTGCCGTAGCCATGTCTTGACATAGTGCCGTTTAATCCTATTATTAAAGCCCCTAATATTCCAACAAAAACCATCAACCATCAATTAGTGTTTTGATTTGTTCGACGCCTTCACCGAGGCAGCCTTCTCTGCATGCTTTTGCTTTTTAGTGAAGAATTTTGTGAACTGAATATTCTCTTCTGGATTATCATCCTCTTCTGAAAAAAAGTCTCTAAAGTAATACAGACATGATATGTTAAACGACGAGAGAATTGATTAAAATAATGCTTCATTTAAAATTGATCATTCCGTGCGCTTCATTTTACTCTCTTCTTTTTTTACTCTCTCTCCTCATTTTACTCTCTATCCTC
>OVBA01005944.1:0-18340 GCA_900406435.1 Lepidium aucheri
GCCTCTTAATACCAAGCAACATCCGCTTCATCCTCTTCATTCTCTCTCAGAATTTCAAACACACCAACATCTCTCTCTCAACAAGCTCCGAGTTTTTCTCTCTCTAAACCAAGTCACTCACTCTCTCTCTTCCAAGTTCGAGCAAACTCTCTTCCATCGACAAGCATGTCTTCCGACGAGTTGAGAAAAGTGAAGGAATACAGAAGCAAGTTCATGCACGATGCAAGAAGAGCTGGAAGGAAGGACACGGCGGCGGAGCTCACCAACTTACCTTGAGTCCGCCGCGACAACAAACCCCGAAGGTACATCGTCCAATCGGACGACGAAGGCGAAGAGATTCAGAGGCGGGTGGAGATTCCGATCACGGAACCGAAGAGGAGGTCGGTGACAGAGCCAATGGATTGGAAGTTTGAGCACGAAGGAGGTTGGGCTGAAGAAAAATGTAGAGGAAAACAAGTCGCCTCGCCGAGTAGCACCGAGGAGAGCAGCAAGGATGCCCCATATGTTCACGCCTTGCCCATGGATGCCGAGTTTGCGGTCGAGGAGGAATCGGAACCAGAAGTGCAAAGGCGACAAACAAGATCTCGGCAAGTGATTGAAGAGCTGAAGGAGAGTGGGTTTACAAAAAAGGAGGTAAAGAAGGCCTACCAAGAGCGTGAGAATGAAAAGAAGAAGAAAGCTGCCAAAGAAGACAAAGACTCGAAGAAGGCCTATTCGGCTTTGAAAGCAATGGGCATCAAAGGTACCTTCTTTCCCCACTCTGGAACGTTGAGGAAGCTAGGGCTGACTGAGGAAGTAGATAGAGTTTTCGATGCTCTGGGAATAAAAGCATGCATGTACAATGTGGCGAGTTCTTATCTCGAGGAGACATTGCAATTCCTCGCCATGGTGACTTTCCGTGTCTTTGCCAAAACCGAAACAGAGGAAATCTGGAAGCATGGACCAGGCTCCATCAAGTTCAAGATTCATGGAAAGGAGTACTTGACAACGCTGAAGGAACTAGACGGGATATTCAGATTCTGGGCTGGAGAAGCGGAGTACCCGAACGTAGACGAGGTTGAAACTGATGAAGTTTGGAACATGCTGACTGGTGCTACAGCATATGACACGTCGAGGAGCAAAGGGAACTGGATCTGAAACCCAGGGATCAACTACGCAAGGAGGGCGATAGCTAACATCATCTTCGCTAGACCTTCAACCTCGCCAATCAACCTCGGCGAGATGCAAATGATGGTGATGGCAATGAAGGAGATCGTGGGCGTGACTCCAACCGGACGTGACATTGAAGGCAATGATGGAAACTCCAGAATGTCTTTCGTATTAGCAAACCATTTTCCTACATACCGAGCTCGAGCTGTGACACAAGGAGGGAGGAAAACCGGAAAACCGAAGCACATCTATATCGGAGGAGTGATAGCAAGGATACTAGAGGACCAAGGCGTGCCCTTGAACACCAAGAGGCATAATTGGGTTTCACCCCAATTTATGGATTTGCACTACCTCCAAGGAGCGGGTCTCTTAGCCAAGAGCGAGGTGCATGGGCGAGCCGTCTACAAATTTAGCCACCCAGAGAAGAAGGACGCAAGAATCCTCCTCCCTTGCCCAGAGTTTACGAGGCTCAACACGATGGAGAACGTCAGTTTTACACCTCCTCTTGCCACACTACTCGGAGAGCACCAGCGAGGTCACGTTCAGCAAGCAGCCGAGGAAGTATCAGTTGTAACAATACTTTCCTAATATTGTTCTGATGATTGTGGAAAACTTCCACAAATCCAGCATGAATCTTAACAGATTCAATCTTATCAACGAGACTTGTAAATCTTCCTTTATTTTCTACACATGTAACCGCCTCCATAAACTATAAATAGAGGCATAATCCTTCCGGAAGGAGGATCCTTTTTGGGCATTCAAAGTCTAATAAGAACGTTAATTCGACATTCACCTTTCTTGTTTCTCAAATAACTAAGTTCTTGCTCCCATTCAAATCCACAAGTGTCCTTGCCCATTCTCTCCCACTCTCTTAATGAGGAACTACCGTTTTAGCGCTTGTTGTGACGAAACCGGGTCCAATACACTCTCTTTCTGAGTCAGAGTTGTATCCAGTTGATCCATCTGATGGGTTGGTGTGTTCCTGAGGGAGAGGTTCCCTCTTTTTTGGTGAGTTCTCCTTCCATCATGTTCTTGTTCTCAGAGTTCCTTCTTACCTTTTTGAAGATGTGCTTTGATATCTTTCCCACCGACGACACCAACTGTTGGAACCGGTTTCAGCACAACAAGCACTAAAACGGTAGATCCTGATTAAGAGAGTGGGAGAGAATGGGCAAGGAAACTTGTGGATTTGAACGAGAGCAAGAAATTAGTTAACTGAGAAACAAGAAAGGTGAATGCCGAATTGATATTCTTATTAGACTTTGAATGCCCAAAAAAAGATCCTCCTTCCGGAAGGATTGTGCCTCTATTTATAGTTTATAGAGGTGGTTAAAAGTGTAAAAAATAAAGGAAGATTTACAAATCTTGTTGATAAGATTGAATCTGTTAAGATTCATGCTAGATTTGTGGAAGTTTTCCATGTCGGAACAGGAAAACTTCCATTTATTGTATGCTAATGTGTCATCCGACTTCCCTTCAGGTTCGTGCAACCTTCCGAGACGAGACATTTTGCCGTGTCGAATATTTTATCCGAGCTAAAGACTTAGTGTTTACAGCTGATTGATTCTTTTATATTTTGATCCGTTGTTTTCAGAGGACCGAAGTAGGATCTCGGATCCACTTCGAACAACTTTGACTATCAAAAAAATCTAACGGTTTCAAAATATTTCTACATTGTCAAAAAATTAGGCATTTACAGTTATCTAATGTTTAAGCAATTATAAAAAAAATTGTTTGTTATTGAAAAATTAAATAATGAAAAAGGAGTATTCCAATTTGGAAAAATATTTTCTTAAAAAAGTACTTTCTAAATCTATGAAATTGAATTAAGAAATTTTGGGTTGCACCTATATTGTTTATAACCCTATAACAAATAAGAGCACATTATTTAATTTGTAAAACACAATAATTATAGAGGGGAAAACCATTAATAAATTTAATTTCTTCTAAAATTAGAAAGATTTTTATATTATTTCTTTTGTAAGAAGTTGATAATAATGATAACAATATTTGGTTTTGATTTTGATTATTATTTAAATGAATAGTATACTTCTAATCTTATATTTATCATTTTAAATATATTTTCATAATATGTTATATAATTTTTATTAGCTAAAACCCAATTTATATGAATTCATCAAATCTCTAAACAAAATTAATAACTAATGTTATATTTTATATGGGATAAAAATAAATTTTAGAAGGTGTGATTATTTCTTAAAGAAAAGTATCTAATAATCAAAAAATGTAATAAAAAGATACAACCTTAGGAACGTTATTGATATGAATTCATCTAATCCAAAACAAAATCAGTTACTAAATTTCAGATTCTGATGAGATTCGAAACCAACACTCACTAGAAGACAATTGTGAATTAATCAAAACCAATTCCAAAACATATTTATAAAGTGTATATAAATTATTCCAAAAGATTTAACTACAAAAATGTAATGAAAACTTACTACTTAAACTGTACTTCGTCATAATTAAATAATCACAATAACAGACATGAGTAAAGGAGATTGAAACAAAACTTGAAAAGCTTCTTAAGAAGAAAAAACCCATGAATGATAATTATGAGGTTTTACTTATTTTAAAAGGATAAAATTTTGTGAAATAAGTATAAAGGATTCAATATTCATATTCACTACAAAAATTATGAATAAGCAAACCAATTGCAAAAACATGTTTTTAAAGTGGATATAAATATATTTCAAATGGTGTGATTGAAAAGATATAATGAAACTTGATTATCGTAGAATAGAGGGATACAACCGTAGATCGTACTTGTTCTATAAAATATATTTATTTTTAAATAAAAAGTTACAAACAAAGAGACATAACCGTAGATGGCACTTATTGATATTGTTATTATAGATAGATAATTAAATTTATGAATAATAATTAAATCTATTATATTTTAAATGATAATATTACAGATGACCTAATTGCTTTCAGTCTGGTCGTTAGGATGATCCAGCTAATAACTTGGCACCAGACTTTGATTCTGACTTGCTGCATTATGGATGCTTAAAATGAATTTTAGGGATGTGTTTTAAACTATGGATCGGGTCTTGTTAATCTAATGTTGACAAACAAAAAACTAAGATACAAGAAACACTTAGCTTGAGTCAAAACCGAACTCCAAAAATATAAGGACTAGACACATACGTGGTTCATAACAATAAAAAGTTCATAGATTAAACAACATAAAAATCAAAAACGACGAACTAAACTCTAAATATATGAAAAAAGATTTAAAAAATAAACAAGGTTAAATTGGAGTTTTCAGAAATATATATATATTAATGGTAAACTAAAATAAAATATATTTAGAATACTTATTTATAAGGTAAAAAAATAGAGGAATACATTGGAACAAAACATATATCTATTATAAAGGTCTCTATTTTAGAATAAAAAATAGAGCAATACATTGGAGATGGTCTTAGGTTATTGTCTCCAATAAATCTCTATGTTGAATTTCACAAGCTATGGTATATGAAGAAGAAGATGATGATCGCTGAGTTCCAAAAATATGTTTCCTTGCGTAGCAAATTAGAGATCTCTCTACAGTCTCGAGACTCAGGTCTCGCAATTTCATGGCTTCAATCACACGTTTGAAGATCAGAAAACTTAATTGTATTAGATCTTCAAACCATAGCTCAGTTTTTGAATTCTTTCCATGTTTCTTCCGTTTTGTTGGATCAACGAAGAAGTTTGCTCCTTTGTTTAGTGGCCAACCCAATAAAAACGACGATGAGGAAGCTTTGGAGACTATGGAGTTTATACACTGTTCCGTTATACCGAGCGACTCGGCTAATGAAGAAACTGATTCGCAAGCTTTAAACGCTTAAATGGATCCTCTTACGCTATTGAAAATGAACAGAGAGAGAAATTTCTCAGTCTTTGAAATTAGATTCTCTGGTGAGTATTCTTCTCTCATTTCTAGAATCTCGGCAGCGCAACGGAGTGGAACTACTGTGGAAGTAGAGAGGACAACTTTGAAGTCGTAGCTTATCTTTACCACCATCTCGAAAATCTCTGAACTTCCGGGAAAATTATCGAGCTTGATGTGAGGATAAATGTCACTCTCTTCTAATCTCTATTCATGTTCTGTAATAAGCTGGTGAAGTTTCATGCTCTTTACCATCAGAGGAAACTTGAAGGAACAAACAAACAAACAATCTTAGTTTCTAGTTTGTAATTAAGAAAACTTCAGAGTAGAAGAATTTAGACCTTGTGGAGATGAAATGTTATATCTTCAACTTCGATTTCGATGTCACTTGGTAAGCCTGTGGTACAAAAAACATGCAACAATAAAAACAAAAACATAATAACGATTTACGAATACAAAACAATTGTTTTGACTTAATCGAAATATATGAGTGTTTTGTCTTCTGCACCATGCTTGCTTCTTAGAGCTCAACTTCTCTATGAAAGTGTTTGAATAGATCAGATAACTTGACGACCAGATCACAGAAGATTGATAAGATATTAAATATGAGATTGAACATGCGTGGATTCCAAATCAAAGACAAGGAAAGAAAGAAGACTAAGTCAAAGGATGAGTTGGAACGAAAACTTGCTGATCAAGGTAAAGTGAAGACAGAGAGTTGTTAACAAAGAAGAACATATTGCTGTGAAGTAGAAATGAAAAGTTATCTTGACAAGAGAATTTCCATTCTTGGGAGATTTTGAAATTCTAGGTTAAGGTGTACGACGATAGAGAGCTATGACAAGAAACAACAGTCACTGTCAAGCATAAATGGAAACTTGACATATCTTGTAAGTTTCCATTTTAGAGAGATTTGGGGTGATTTTAGGGTCTGTTGCACGATTTATAAAAAGGCTAGGAGGGTTGGCGTGGCTTCCGAACACTTTAGAACCATTGGGGAAAGAATTAAGTTGAGGTTAAAAGAGAAGAAAACTCTTGTGAGTTTTGGTTGAGTGGTCATTCGTTTTGTATTGGTGAGAATTGTAACCAATAACTGTAAGACTTTTGTATATCAAGAAAACAAAGTGTGCATTGGATCGGTGTATTCCGATCGAATTGTTTGTGTCTTGGTCTCTATGCAATTTTAATTGGTATCAGAGCAGATCACTTAACTAAATCAGAGGAGATCCTACAGAAAGTATGGAGAACAAGCATCAACTTGTGGTTGTGAGGGAATCATTGATGCTAGATCCGAACAACTATGGCTATTAGAAAGTTCAGTTCAAGCAAATCATCAATGGGATCGATGAAGAGGCTTGGGGGCTGTTTAGGATGGATGGACACCACAAACTATGAAAAATGGTGATGACTTTGTACCAAAATCAAGAAATAGTTGGACAGCTGAAGAAAAAACTGAGTCAAAGTACAATTCCAAGGCCATGTTGGCAATATTCAATACCTTGGCACCAAATCAGTTCAATCTTGTTCAAGGGTGTACCACTGCAGAAGAGGCATCGGATATCTTGCAGGTTTCATTTGAAGGAACCTCAAGCATAAAACAAACCAGGATCGATATGTTTGCCACTTGGTTTGAAGCTCTCACAATGGATAAACATGAGAAAATACAATTCAGCAGCAAGCTCAGCACTCTGTCGCACGAAGCCTTGGTATTGGGTAAAAACTACAAGGATAAGAAGCTGGTCAAGAAATTTATACGCTATATTCCGCCAAAGTTTTACAGACACAAATCTTCTCTTGATGTAACACAGGACTCAGAAAACATGAGTTTTGCTCAAGTTGTAGGAATGATGCAGGCGTATGAAATTTAACTTAACAAAGGTATTGAACCGCATCATGGTAATTGCTATGTTGGCTGAGGAAAAATCGAGACCACTGATAGCTAATCTAGAGGATCATGTAGAGTTAATCGTGAAGAAGTATATCAAGAAATTCGAAAGGGGACAGATAAGAGACAATCAGTTATTAGTTAGACAGACACCTGACAAAGACCAACAAAAGTCTAACAAACAGTGTCTTGAGTGTCAAGGGTTTAGTCATTTCAAAGCAGATTGTCTGATTATCAGAAGGAAGATGACACTTAAGTGTTGTGAGTGTTAAGGGTATTGTTATATGAAGTCGGAGTGCATTAGTACGTACAAAAAAAGGACAAGAATGCTATGGTTAGTTGGAGTGAAAGTGACACAGACAATGAGGATGGCAACAATGTACTAGAATCTTACATGGCCAACTATGATATAATAGAGATGTCTAACGATTAAGAAGCTGTGACTAAAAAAGAGGATGAAGGACAGACATTTGTCAATCAAGCCGCTCAAGATTGGGATATTGATTCGGATTCAAAAGAAGAGGAAGATCTAGGGCTGTCTCCTGCTGATGAGATACATATTATCTGTCAAAAGCTTGTTGATCTAATAGAAAAGAACATCACCCTCGTAATCGACAAGAAGGTTTTGGCTGAAAAATTTGAGGATCTAGAAACAGACCTTGAGTCCAAGAAAGCTAAGAACAGAGAGCTGGAAAGTTGCATATCATAACAGCTTAAGAACATCAAGATTCTGTCCAAAGGAACAAAAGATCTCGACAAGATTTTGCAAGTATGGAAGAACAGACATGGCAAATGGGGCTTAAGGTATCTTTGTGCTGAGAACACTATAGTTAATATTGTCTTTGTCAAATCCACTGACACCAATAAGGCTACGACTTCTCATCAAGTATCTAAGAAACCGGTTCAGGTGACATCTTCAAGAATAGGTAGACAACAATGGTTTGAATGACAATCACATTTGGGCCAGAATCAGAGGTTAACTAGACAACATCAATACAGTCAGCAACAAAGGGGTGATCAGCGACAGTTTTTTGGTCAGAAACAGAAGTATGATCAACAGTAGTGGTACGATCAGGATGACAACAACTGGAATATGTCTCAAGAATATCGGAATTCTCCCTGAAATTTTGGTATTGTGGTAAATATGGTCACATAAGGTCTCAACCCTACAGGTTTCAGAATCATCTTCACAGAATCATGAGACAACAATAATACTTCAGAGATCATCAATACAATAACAGGGTTTGGGTCAGAAAATTGGATTTGTATTATCAGGTTGCTTTCACAGCAGACAGGGGTCAAAATGATTCAACAACAAAACATTGGTACTTTGACTGTGGTTGCTCACAACATATGATAGGAAAAGAGGAAATCCTATTGAATTTTGAAAGTTTTTGGGGAAGGATACCTTTGGAGGAGGTGCCAAGGGAAAAGGTGATACAGATGGAGGTTCACAACCAAAGCTGAACAATATGTACCTTGTGGACGAACTAAAAGCAAACCTCAAAAGTAGTATTCAGCTGTGTGATTTGGACTTGGAAGTAAAGTTCACCAAAGGTGGTTGTAAGGCTTACGATGCATAAGGAGTTGTGGTTCTTGAAGTTATGAGGTCAGAAAATGACCACTATAAGTGGACACTAGAGAATAAATGCATGAGTGCAACACAAGATAATGAAGCTTAGCTATGGCATCAACGTTTGGATGACATCCAACTATCGGACGATGGTGAAGCTTGCAAATCAGGAAGTTGTGAGAGGTTTGCCTAAACTTCAAGGAACACAAAAGTTTGTGTGTCGTCCATGCAGCATGGAAAAGCAAGTCAAATCACAACGTCATTCTGTTCAAGATAAACAATTAAAAATGTCACCGGAAGTAGTACACATGGACTTGATGGATCCAATATAAGTTGCAAGAACAGCTGGTAAGAAACATATCTTGGTAATGGTTAATGATTTCTATCGGCATACGTGGGTTAAATTCTTAAGAGAAAAGAACGAGATTTTGGACAGCTTTAAGATTCTAGTTCTTTAACTCAAAAATGAGCGAGAAGGAAACAAAACAATCCATAGTGACCATGGTGGTGAATTTCAGAATGTTGTCTTTGATCAATTCTGTGGATCTCAAGGAATTGATCATACTTACTCAGCTCCAAGAACTCCTCAACAGAATGGCGAAATTGAGAAGACAAACAGAACACTACAGGAGATGGCCAGAGCCATGTTGCATGGAAATAAAGTTGCAAAACACTTTTGGGTTGAGGCTTTCAACACTGCCTATTATATAATTAATAGAATGTATGTTCCCAAGAGGACAACCAAGACCCCCTATGATATGTGAAAAAGGAAATCACCCACAGTTGATTACTTTCATGTTTTCAGTTGTGCTCACTACATTATGAATGACAAGGATCAGCTTGGGAAGTTTGACAATAGAAGTGACAGAGGTATGTTTCTTGGATACTCATGGACTAGCACAACATACCGAGTCTACAACAAACGCCCGTTGGTGGTTCAAGAAACTGTGAATGTAGTAGTTGATGACTTATCTTCTCCTTTGGTAGAGATCCTTCCCACAACTAATGATGATCACTTACAACAGACGTTTGTCTCTGAATCACAACCACAAATTCATGACCAGCCAAATAGACAGATGCAAGTTCATAGAAATCACTCTCAGTAAGACATTATTGGGGATGTAAAGAGTGTTATAGAAACCAAAACACATACAGAGGCCCTACTTAACGAGTTTTGAATCGAGTCAATGCAAGAAGAGACTGGAAATTTCAAACCATTGAATGTGTGGGAGCTGTTACCACGACCAAAAGGGGTGAATATGGGTGGCACTAAGTGGATCTTTCACTGTAAGATATATTAAAATGGAAATGTTGTTCGCAGCACATCTCCACTAATTGCTTAAGGGTTCTCACAAGTGGAGGAATAGATTTTGATGAGACTTTTGCTCCTCTGATAAGACCTGTGTCCATCAAGTTTCTATAGGGGATTGCTTGTAAGCATCAATTCAAGCTATATCAAATGGATGTTAAAAGTGCATTCTTGAATGAATGGCTACAAGAGGAGGTGTATGTTGACCAACCTAAAGGGTTTGAAGCTCCGGAACATCTTGATTATGTGTACAAGCTTCACAATGCTTTGTATGGTATAAAATAGGCACCTAGGGCTTGGTACGAACGTTTGGCAACAATTTTGACAGACAACTTGCATTATTGTGGAAGTGTTGACAAGATGTTGTTTATCAAGGAGTCAGAATCAGATCTTAGGGTTGTGCAAATATATGTGGATGATTTTATGTTTGGCTCCACAAGTCATGGAATAGTCAATGAGTTTGTCAAAGTAATGACTCAGGAGTTTGAGATGAGTTTGTGTGGAGAGCTAAACTATTTTTTGGGTCTTCAAGTAAAACAGACAGATGATGGGATCTTTGCCACTCAAAGTACATGTGCCAAGAATGTCGTTTAACGATTCAGGAGGTCAAAGAGCTAAGGAGAGCATCTGTATTAGCTGATTGAGAAGTCAAGTGATATCTCTGATACAACATTGTGTCATAACATGGCACAGTGACTTGTGGGACAAACATTGAATTGAAAAGTCAAGTGATATTAATATTTTGGCTATTGAACAATGAGCATAAGCACGATGATTTTTTCTCTATGTGTGCTTCATGATGTGTGTACCGGAAAAAAGGTTATTGTAAGTTTCCACAGCTTGCTGACTCTCCAAAGGAAATTCCAGCTGTCTATTATATAGTGATATGAACAGAGTGCTACAAAATCAAAAGAATAAAGGTATGCCTGGTGAAAGACTAGCCTTAGGAGCCAACCGTTTATATGGTGTAAACTTGTGACAATGATTGTGTGATGATCTCCTCTATAAGTCATGTTTCTGTCTACTCGTTCCCTAGTTTGCCGTTAGGATTTCCATAGGTATTTCATGTTATTAAACTAAAAGTTAAATTCATGTATTAATTTGGTTTGTGTTCACATTTTTTAATACTGGCTTGGGTCACTCACATTATTTTTAATTTTTGAGTCGTCTGAATCCTCTACGTAGGCTCACGAGTGTGTGCAATATATCTTTGATTGTTTGGCTTGTCTTATCACAAACAGGTTGAAGTAAAGGCTCATTGCCTTAGACCAAATACAATGTGCCATAACAAAGGTCTTTAGTTAGAGTTGATGGTAATGTTTGTGTATGCATGTATGATTTTTAACTCAGTTATGGTATCAAACAGGGGGAAAAGACTCCGATACAAAGTTTGATGCCTAATCATGGGGGAGCTTAGAAGTTAACTTAGCTATTATATTACCTAATATGACTGCACTCAAATGTATTTTGTCTGTGTTCTATCTCTAATAGGTACAATGAGTTCTTTGATTATCAAACTGAGCTAAAAAGGGGGAGATTGCAGATGTTAGAACTAACAGAACAAGAACATTAGGCGTCAGCGAGCCTAAGCATCAAACTGAGCTAAAACGGATAAGATCAAAGATGTTTAAAATCGAAGCTGACAGAACCATAACATTAGATGTTTAAAAGTTATTTTTAACTCAGGTGGTTCATCATTACTCTGAGATAAAAAGCGGGAGATTGAAAGTGTTTGAATGGATCAGACAACTTGACGACCCAATTAAAGAAGATTGATCAGACATTAAATGTGAGATTGCAGATGTGTGGATTCCAAGTCAAAGAAAAGGAAGGAAAGAAGACTAGGTCAAAGGGAACGAAGACTTGCTGATCAAGGTGAGGTAAAGATAGAGAGTTGTTAACAAAGAAGAAGAGAGAGCTGTGAAGTAGAAATAGAAAGTTGTCTTGACAAGAGAATTTTCATTTCTGAGAGATTTGGAAATTCTAGGTTAAGGTGTACGACGACAGAGAGCTGCGACGAGAAACAGCAGATTGATGTTGAGCAGAAATGGAAACTTGACATATCTTATGAGTTTCCATTTTAGAGAGATTTGGGGGTGATTCTAGGGTTTGTTGCGCAATTTATAAAAAGGCTAGGAGATTTTGCATGGCCTTTGAACACTTTAGAACCATTGGGTGAGAGAATTAAGTTGAGGTTCGAAGAGAAGAAAACTCTAGTGAGCTTTGGTTGAGTGTTCATTTGTTTTGCATTGGTGAGAATTGTAACCAATAAGTGTAAGACTTTTGTAGAAAAGTTTATATCAATAAAACAAAATGTGTGTTGGATCGGTACGTTTTGATCGAATTGTGTGTGTCTTGATAGCTATACAATTTCACTCTGTCTCCATTGAAGAGAATTACCCTTACTTTGATGCAAAAATCTCTCGATGGAAGTGAAAGCAACTGATATTATAAATCAAGTACAGATTATATTTGGGTTTTGGGACAAGTGGGTCAAATTTTTAGTTTAATTTCTTCATTGATAATTGTTAGGATATCGTTCAGCCACCTGTGTCCATTTTACCAATCAATGATCTGTTTACCAGATACAGTCTCCTGTGCTCTTTTACAACCTGTTGATTTTCCTGTGTGTTTTTTTGCTTTGTTTGTGTAATGAAAGCAAGAGAAAGACACAGAGTATTTACGAGTTCCCAATACCAAACGTTGGTCAATGTATGTCTCGCCGGAAAGCCTCCAGATAGCTTATATCAAACAGAGAAATACATGTACAATCCTCACACCCTCACCGAGATGATCTATCCACAAGTTGATTACAGAAACAAGTTCCCACCACCCGTGTATCACTCTCTACAAATGTCTATACTATCACCTATCTTTCTATTCCCCTCAGATCCCTGAAACGTGCTTACCAAGCTTAAACCCAAAGCTCTACACAACGTCTCTCTCTGCGGCTGAAATAAACCCTAGAGAATGTCTTCACGTGGATGTGACTTAAATACCAGGTACTTATTCTTCATGGGCTTTAACCTAAGCCCAAATAACAGCCAATTAAATCACAGCCCACAACAACCTATCTTGGACCATAACCTGAGCCCAATACAACAGCAAGAGTCCAACTCGCAAAACCGACATTGTCCACCTCGAGTTGACTCTTATCCAACAGAGCTTCCAAAGACAATAAACCTTATCTTCCTCTGTCAAACCCTGACAATCTCTTGTCAGATACCTTAGAGAATCACCTGTCTGATACCCCAGACAATTACCTGTCTGGAATCTCCCGAGTATCACCTGTCGGATACCTCAGAAAATCACCTGTCTGATATCCTAGACAATCACCTGCCTGGCACCCCCAAACAATCACCTGTCTGGAACCCCCAGACAATCACCTGTCTGGAACCCCCAAAAATCTCCTGTCAGGACCACAGCTCAGTGTCCGAGCTAGTGTGAGAATCCGAGAACTCTCAGACTCTCCTTTGCCTCTTTAAACTTCTTTACCGAAACTGAATTTGTCAACACATCCGCTGGATTTTCCTTTGTTCCTATTTTCAGCTCCCTGATCAACCCTTCTTCAATCACGTCCCTGATGAAGTGATAACGAGTCTGTATGTGCTTTTTTCTCTCATAGGACACACTATTCTTTGCGAGGCAGATGGCACTTTGGGAATCACTGAATAACTGAGCTGGACTCTCCTGAAGACCCAATTCACAGGTAATTGATTTCAGCCACAAGGCTTCCTTTCCTGCTTCCGCTAAAGCCATGTATTCGGCTTCAGTAGTTGATAAAGCAACAACTTGTTGTAACCCTGACCACCAACTTACTGTGTTTGATCCGACTTGAAACACATAACCTGTAATTGATCTTCTCCAATCTAAATCCGCTGCGTAGTCACTATCACAGAATCCTGTTACCCTGCAACTGTTTGATTTTGTGAAATTTAGAACACAGTCTTTTGTTTCCTTTAGATATCTCAGAATCCATCTAACAGCTGACCAATGTTCTTTGCGAGGTGAACTCATAAACCGACTCACTAATCCAACCGCATGAGCTTTGTCTGGTCGTGTACCAACCATGGCATCCATCAGACACCCGACAGCACTGCAATATGGTATGTTTTTCATCTCTAACTCAGCCTCTGCTTGATCCTCCTTTTTAGTACTCATAAGCTTGAAATGAGTTCCAATAGGTGTATAAACTGATCTTGTTTCATTCACCTGAAACGTCCTCAACATCTTGGCTACGTACTCTTCCTGAGATAACCTTAACACACCCTGCTGTCTGTCACGTACTATGTCCATTCCCAAAATCCTCTTTGCTGCTCCCAGATCCTTCATTTTGAATTCACTGCTCAACAAATCTTTGAGTTTCTAAATTTCAGCTTTACTCCTGGCTCGAATCAACATGTCATCCACGTATAACAATAGATAGAGATAATTAGTCTAATCATAGCTCCTGAAATACACACACAGATCATGCCTACTCCCTGCATAACCTTTAGCTTTCATAAACTCATCAAACCGCAGATTCCACTGTCTTAGTGACTGTTTTAAGACATACAACGATCTCTGTAACAGACACACGTCTTCACCTTTAGAAAACCCTTCAGACTAATCCATCAATATCCTTTCATCTAGTTTACCATGTAGAAAGGTTGTCTTTACATCCATCTATTCCAGCTCAAAATTATAATTCACTACAACCGACATAATATTTTGAATTGTAACCTGTTTTACCATAGGAGCAAACACCTCATTGTAGTCCAGTCCTTCGATCTGAGAATACCCCTTGGCAACTAGTCTAGCTTTGAATCTAGGCTCTTTAACCCCTGGTATTCGTGGCTTGAAATTGTAAACCCACTTACAACCAACTGATCTCTAGTTTTCCGGTCTTTCAATCAGTTTCCAAGTCTTTTTCTTCAACAAAGACTCGATTTCCTCTTTCATTGCAACAATCCACTGTACTTTATATTTACAGCTAACAGCTTCCTGATAAGTTTTAGGCTGATCTTCATCAATCAGCTGTGACATGCTCAAAGCATAGGCTGCAACATCATAATCATCAAATCTGCTAGGTAACTTAGCTAGTGCTCTTTTCTGTCTATATCGTGCCAAAACATAGTTATCAAGCGTTGCTTCTACTTATGAATCACTAGCAGAATCACCATCGCTATTACCATTACAAGCCTCCTGATTTGATCCCTGTTCATCTGAAACTCCACCTTGATTTAAACATCCTTCTGATGTGCCATGTGTTCCTGAAATTTCTCCTCTAGACGCACCCGCTCTAGAACTTTCAGCCACATCAATAATCTGATCCTCCAGAAGAATGAAAGAGACCCTTTTACCTGTCTGTTTCTTAACACCCTCCTGTTCCTCAGATAACTGTTTCACATCCTTGTAGAGAACCTCTTCACAGAAAATTACATCACTACTTACAATGCATTTTCTCTCCTCACCATTCCAGATTCTGTATCCTTTAACACCTTGAGGATACCCCATGAAGATTCCCTTTTTATCCCTTGGCTTTAGTTTTCCTTGATCAACATGATAGTAGGCTAAACAACAGAATCTCCTTAAATGTGTGTAATCTACTTTCTTCCCTGACCAAACTTCTTCCGGGATTTTAAACTTCAACGGTACTAACAACGACATGTTTATGAGATAAACAACTGTAGAGGATGCTTCCGCCCAAAAGGATTCACCGAGTCCTGTTTCAGATAATAGACTCCTAACGTTCTCAAGAATTGTTCTATTTAACCTCTTAGCCACTCCATTTTGCTGTGGAGTATAAGGACACGTCTTATGCCTCAAAATTCCGTTTGCTTTGCAGAAATCATCAAAGATGGAATTGCGGTACTCTAGGCCATTGTCTGTCTTCAACGCCTTGACCTTGCTTTCACTTTGATTCTCTACAAGAGCCTTCCACTCAACAAACTTTGAGAACGCTTTATCCTTAGTTTTCAAGAAGTAGATCCACACCTTTCTTGAGAAATCATCATCAAACGAGATGTAGTACTGACACTTAGACAGAATTGGAGTCATTTGGTGACCCCCATAAATCCGAGTGCACATACTCAAGAACACCACTTGATGTATGCTTTCATGTGCTGAATGAGAGTTTGTGAGCCTTTTGATAACTAGATTTTTGACCTATGGAATCAAATCATTGAAGCATAGTGGTAAGTAAATGGGTTTGTCGAACCAATACTCAGTGATTACTTGTAAGAAGCTTATCTAATACCAGATTCTAGTTCAGACATCCTATCAATCTGTCACAAAGATAGGCTATATTTCTAGTGAACTCTCAAACTAGCACAAAGGACAAAATACAGTACGAGACAAAATAAAAACAGAACAAAACATTNTACGAGACAAAATAAAAACATAACAAAACATTCAAAAACAGAGAAACTATCACAAAACAGAGCAAGATAATGATAATAGATAAATCTAGGATAATAAACATGAATCTAGAGGATAAGAGGTGATTGATCAGCGGTAAACTCGTCGATCCGACCTCGCAAAGCTATATACGGCGATCTCTAGACCGGAACAAGCTAGATCCATCCATTCCCATGGTGAAGACCCCTTTCTGATCCGGCTGATCCATTACGACGCTAGCCGCAATCATGCCGGATCAAAAGCCTAAATTCCAGCCCAATACATCTAACGACCGATCCACATACTAGATCTCTCTTTGTTGGATCAAACCGTATCTCACATGACACTTGGTATTCGATTCCCTTAGTGCTAACTTTAGGTTTCGCCCCAAATTAGATCTCTCTTGATAAGGGAGAGATCGGCCTTAAGCGCGATCATATGAGAAGAGATCGGATCAGATCCATGTTCGCTAGGCAAGTGGATCGGAGATTTCACCTCCGATCTCCCTATCCTCGAGATCCACAAGGATCTACTCACTTCTCATGATTTGAGAGTGGAGGATCAAAGGAGATTTCATCACCATAAACATAAACAGCAATAAGAAAATAAACAACAGAAAGTAAAGATGAAGATCAAATAAACTTAATGCATTAAACTTAAAATCGGATTTAACAAAGTACCTTCACAATCTTAAAAGAAAGCAACAACAAAAATAGAGAGAGTTTCTTTGCTAAAACATCAGATCCTTCTATAAAATGATGATTAAAGGGTATTTATAGGGTCATTTGCATAACCCTAATGGTCAAACCGACCTAAGTCGGTTAACTATATATCTTCTCCTCGTTGTCCCTTGGCGAGCTTGGACACCGAGGAGTGGTCTTTACTCTGTCCTCGCAGGCTGAGGTCGAGTGGAATGGTCCGAGTGTGATAAGTTGGTTCTCCCTCGCGGTAGATNTCTCGCGGTAGATAGGTTGAGGCTGGCGACTGAGGTTTCCTTCTGTTAGCGATGCAAGCAATCCTCGCCCTGCGAACCACGAGGCAGCGATCCGAGTCTGAGCAACTCATTTTCCTTAGCAGCTGATTTCGATAACTTTAGCTCCAATTTAAGCTCCTTTTTGCTCATTTTCCTAGAAAAACTCCAAAACTCCAAATGCAAATGCAAAAAGTGAAAAACTACTCTAAATGGACCAAAATGCATGGAAAACCTAGCTAATCGGATGCAAAACAATCTAAAATAGGGCTCTAAAACCATTAAAAATAACACTCATCAGCTCCCCCAAACTTAGATCTTGCTTGGCCTCAAGCAAGTGCAATGACCTAAGGCGGAAAAACTGAATCCATAAATAGGGTAAACTTGTCTAACAAACGGCTTGTCTAGGCTAACCCATAATCCACATGTGGGCTCTATCACTTTGGAAACCATTAAGTAATCATCCTCGAACATAGCATACAACCTATGGATTCCTATCACCTAAGCTGGTCTCTAAAGGTACAAGTCTAATTCCTTATTTCTTTTTGGTGCGGTCCTCAAAAGAGACTAGAGATCAAGATTGCATGTTTCGACTTCTCTAAGCTTAGCATGATCATATTTCAACTTTAAATGGTTCCCTCTCATTAAATTTTTGCTGCTCGTTTATTCATTCCCTTTTTTTTCTTTTCTTTTTTTTTCTTTTTTTTATGTGCCCTTTTGGCTTTTCCGAAGTTGGCTTACACAAACATGAGAAGCTACGGATTTACGCATCTTCCCAAGTTGCTCCACCAACCCGCATATGGAGTAAGTTAGCGGATATACACGGACGTGGAAGGCTATGGGTTTATGCATCCTCCCAGCCGCTTCACCTTTACAACTTACTCGGTTTATATCTTTTTCAGGCAGCTTAATTTTCACTTAACTTTTGATAGGGTTTTACCAATCACATACTTTTTGGATCAAGCTAAACAAAGAGAAGGAAGGTATTTATGCATCTCTAGGCTCTAGATCGGAAGTTAAAATTCAGTTTTAAAAGGAATNTACCAATCAAGAGCATTCACAATGGTTACTTAGCTTAGCCTATCAAGATTCGCCTATCATCTAGATTATCCCATTTAACAAGTTCAGATGCATGAGTCCAAGATGAATGCAACCTAAGACAATTCTAAGTGAATGCA
>OVBA01005945.1:0-18332 GCA_900406435.1 Lepidium aucheri
TATATATATAATTTTGTATTTGAAAATAACAATAAAAATATAATGTAATGCAAAGAGACATTATGAGAATTTGTTGATTTTTTCTTTTATGTACCAGAGTATAAAATTTCTCGATGATAGAAATTTTTTTATTTTAAAATCAATAATGAGGATTTAAAATAGCTATAAGATTAAAACTTATGTTTCAAACTCTAACCATAAACTAATATTATTTTATAATTTATTATTATTATTATTATTATTATTATTATTATATTTTCGTAACATTTATTGTCAATGTTTTTATTTTCATTCTTTTTCCAATGGCATCAATGTAAATAATACATCAACTAATTTTCTAATCATAAGTGTATTTCCCTTTTAATATATAGATATATGTATGATAATAAAAAAAATCATATGTGTGATACATACGACACATTAGGTGGACATAAATCAAGATACTCGAAATCTAAATCTAAATTGACTCAAAGTTTTGAATACCGGATAGTATCTGGAACATATATATTTGATGGGTCATCTTTCTTTATACTCGCTGGTATCAACTAATACCCGGACCAAACTGATACCCGAATGAGTATCCAATTAATCTGAATATATGTAGACATATAGGATATTATATGGACCCAAGCGAACTCAACCTGAATCTGAACCAATATATATGCGGATGCTAAATGGATATAAAAGTTGTATATCTGAAAAACACAAATACAAATGGAGTTTACCAATACTGACTCCAAAATTTTATATAGATCGAATAAAATTAAATAAGATTAATGTTAAATCGACATCTCTGTAGAATTAACAAAATCATTATCTTTTTAGAAAAATGAAAATAATAAATGAAAGCTAAAAGTATTTTTGGAGCATATATTTTCACTTTCCAATCTAAAATAAAAAATAAATAAATAAAAGTATATGTGAGTATATTTTTCTATTTATGATTGAAAGTTGGTAAAAAAATTATTTCAGTTATGTGAATTTAAATATAGACCACAAAATAAACAGTTAAGATTAAAACTTACAATTCGATCCAAATTATACACTAATTTTATCATATAGTAAATAGCATATCAAAGTCCAAAATGTAAATGTTACCCGACTGAATATATAAGATAATATTATTATATTACAATTTTTTGGTATAACATTACTGTTTATCTTTTTTTTGTTATTGACCTGTCTATTAGCTAAGAGCATCCGCAACGCGGTATCTTAGCACATATTTCGAAAAAAGAGAAAAATATTGTAATGGTGGAAAAACCCGTTTCTTACATTTCTTATATAGGAACCGTATGTAGGCAAGTTTCTTCACTATTTCGCGGGCCCCACAACACGTGGTGGCCCGCGATTTGTCCGTTTAGTTTTGTTTTTTTTTTTTGACAAAAAAGAAATAATAAATTAATAAAAAGAATCGTATTTAGCGTTGCATATACTCTAAATTCCTATATAATGTAGGTAGTAGAACTTGATCAAATACGCCTACCATTAATAACTTCCCATTTGCAACTAGAATAAAAATCACTTACATCATTACTGCTTATCTATATAATCTTTTTAGCGTATTCTGCATTACTCTTATGGATCAGTTACTTTATTATTGGTATAATATCAATCTTTTCCGTTGACAAAAATGAATATATATCATTTTTAATACATGGCGAGGTATGTGCTCCAAATAGTAACCATATTTGTTAATTGTGTTCGTCAATAAAATAAACATATCCGTTTCTTTATTGATCGTTCGTGGACTAGAAAATCATTTTTCTTTATACGTTTGTGGAACATGTTAAGCATACCCCATTTGATAAAATTTATAACACTTTATAGTTGGACTAACACCGCATGCAACCACCATAATAAGAAAAAGTACTTTCTTTTAACACATTTATGCAATTTTTCATTTTTATTATCATCATGCATAATACCAACTTTTGAATTTGCAATGTGACATAATAACAACAATATTTATAAACAACTAGATCGGTTACGTCTATAAACCAAATTTTCTTTTCAAAACTTTAAATTCTGTCACACGGAATTAGATTTCCTAAAATCGCACTGTAATAACAATTATAGAAGTGTAAATTTAACAATATTACCAAACTCATTTTCATTGTACTAATCACTTATCTATCAAATAATTCAAAATATGAGTTAATATATATGTTATAGACAGGGTTATAAATTCATACCAAACACGCAACTCAAACGGATAAAAGCAAATGAAGTCGAGATGAGATTGAGGTTGACTAAAAGAAGAAGTGAAGTATTAAAGTAAAGTCGGTCCTCTGAGATGAGTAAAAGGTTATCAAGTTATAAACTGACGACCTCCCTCAGTGGTTCTGACTCCTCTGGTCGGCACTTTCTTACAGAACGCACTCCAACTCAACTCAACTCTTTTTCTTCCAATCAACTTCAGATTGTGTATTAAACTATATTATTTTTATCTTTTCTTTAGTGTCTTTGCTGATATGTCAATTATCTTTTGAGTTTAATAACAATCATAGGATTAAACTGGATCACGATGGCCGATTACAAGATAAATTAAACAATTTTAAAGTTAATCGATTAAGGTGTTGATTTGCTGTAAAGAGAAACCTTTTTAAGTAAAATACAGTATCACTTTGTTGAAAGCAATGCAGATAACTTAGGTTTTAAAGAAAAATACAATAAGTCGACGTTTACTGTGAAAATATTTAGGCATTTTACTAAAATTCGAGATTAGTTTTCGAGTTTAAGTTCATTAATTAACACAGTTATCAATTTGTTTGTAAAGAATTTTCTGTTTTTTTTTCATTCACAAAAAGTGTATATCTATAACAATGTATGAAGAGATAAAACTAGTCAGGCAATAGAGGTAACCTGTCGATGCCATAGGGTGAGCCATTAGACTCGCCAGTGGCACAACCGAACTCGTCAAGCTCTTCTCCGTTCTCTTCTTCAATGTCTCCTTCATCTTCACCGTCATCTTTGTCTTCTTCATTACCGTAAGGGAGGATCCTTAGATACATCTCCTCTCCTCTCCAGTGTCTCTCTGATCGTAAATTATACTTTCTAACTAGATGTCCTTGAAGAGAAACAATCCGACTTGGCCTTGGAAGTAAATCAACTGCTTCCTTTTTCGGTATTACTATCCGCTCTATGGCTAATCTAGCTTCCTGCAAACGAATCAGTATTAAGCAATTGTGCATTGTGGTTACTGTCACCAAAGACATTTTGACTAGCTCTTTAGCTACCTCTAAGGCGTCCATTTTTTCTGATACTTTTGGACGATCTTCTGATCCGAACTCCCCAAGTCCCTCTTCGTAATCCGTTAGTAAAGCCCGTATTGCTTTGGCCACTTGAATTCCTGAGCTAGTCTGCAAGAAGGAAGTTTCATTTGGTAAAGAAGCTGGAGATAGAAAATCTGCAAAACAAGACATTACTTAAATTTATATATATACCTTTGTTACATAAACAGGTATACCATGAGATGCAGCTAATGATTTTATCCGTGGATTCTTTCTGATTTTCGCTTGCAATGCAAGTAAGGCTTCTGCCTGGCTAAAGTCGTCTGTTAACTCCACTGGAATATCCATCTCTAATTGTTTGATTGCCTGGAGAACAGTTGATTCTGCAATCTGGGTGGGAGAAATTGACGAATCTGTGTATTAGTATATGGATAATAAACAGAGATATCACAACACTACTGCAATTCTAATAAAAATAAAAAATGGAGAATCTGCAAAAGCCATTCTAATTTTACCCCATAAGCATATAGATACATCGGTATCTCTTGTTCTGAAGATTCTGCTTCAGTTATCTCCTCAGCTGGAAGGACTTCAGAGATTGATTCCTCTTTGGTGATATTCGAAACATCTAATGTTTCCTCTTCGAGTTTCTTATCCACAGTCGTTACATCAATTGAAGGTTCCCTCTCCCTAATCACTTCCACTCCATGAGAGTTTATTTTGCGGATTTCAACATTTGGTAGGCGACCTTTTAGCCAAAAGAAGAAGAATAAGTGAAGCTAAAATCTTTTATTGTTGCTGTAGCAAATTATTCTCTGCATTTATGAAGATGTTCTTTGCATCTATCAACGTTCCAACTCAATAAGACAGATTCTACCTGCGAGGACAGCATCAACAGTTGCTTCAAGACTACGATGAACTCTAACTTCAGTCTTTGAAACTATTTCTGCGCCACAGTTAAATGTTGAAGGACCTTTCCTTTCAAGGACAGTCTTCTGGCCACCTCTTCTGGTCGCTTCTTCATCTCCAAGAGTTACACTCTGCCAAAAGGTGTCCATCAATATGGCTGAAAGGATGAACTATAAGAGAATGCATATTTTACAATGCCGTACAATAAACCTCCAAATATATCAAGATGCAAGAGATCTGCGAGAAAAGAGACACATCATCCCAACCATTCTCTTGTTAAGAAGTGAGTGCCATATTCGCATTGAACTATACTAGAATGCCCATTGGAAAGAGATTCTCACTAAAATCTCCAAACAATATCTTGAAGCCAATTCTGAATTTGAACGGTATGCAAATATATTATGTTTTACCTGTACACCTCCAACCAGAAGGTCTAGTGAAGGATTCTTAATCAAATTCTCGATGGTAGCTCCATGCGCAGTGGCGACTAACTGGATTCCACGTTCTGCTATTGTGCTTGCAGCTATCGCTTCAAGTTTAGTTCCAATTTCATCAATTACAATGACTTGGGGCATATGGTTTTCTACTGCCTCAATCAGTACCTGAAGGTAAGTAAATTAGAACAAACATATGCCAAAATGCACAAGCTATTTACTAACCAACCTTGTGTTGTATGTCCGAATCAGGGACTTGCATCCGCCTAGCATTGCCAATCCCTGGATGAGGAATATCACCATCACCACCGATCTCATTGGAAGTGTCAACAATCATTACTCTCTTCTCATAATCATTTCCTAGCATTCGTGCTACCTCCCTAAGTTAGCAATTATTGACTACATATCAAATCCATGGTCTAAAGAAACTATGAGCAAGCTGATCAATCTAATAGAAACTAACATAACAGACCTAATCATTGTAGTTTTCCCCACACCAGGGGGACCAATAAGCAATAACGAATTGCCATCTTGGACAAGATCGCGCAGCAAATTGGCGCTACCTCTAACAGATCGACCAACACGGCAAGTTAATCCAATAATTTCTCCCATTCGATTTCGTATGGCACTAATCCGGTGCAACGTTCGGCTAATTCCAGCTCGATTATCATTGGTAAACTCTCCCACCTGAGCAATTTCATCCTCTTATTAAGCAGCTATAGCTCTTAAAACGAAAAGCACGGAAAAATAAAACACTCACCAACCTGAGAGACAGCAAATTCGAGATCTTTAACCCTGACAACGTCGTCGGAGATAACAAAATCTCCAGAAGGGAATCGCGCCAGAGGTGTACGACCTAAATCCAACACTATCTCTATGAGTTCCCTAATTTCAGGGTGCTCCTCCAGTTTCCGGCGAATCTCCTCCGGTACCAACGCCAAGAGACGGCGTAATTCGTCGTTGAAGTGGTCTTCGTCTTCTAATTCCGGAACTGCGATTGGGGACGCAGAGCGCGAAATAGCAACACTTCCAGGCGAAGAAGACGGCCCAAGACGGACCTTTGAGCTTAAGAAGTGGTGAAATAGAAGAGACGATCGACATCTGAGCTTGAGAATTCTTCGTTCATGACGCAAGAGCGTTAATGGAGGAATATGATTACTCAGTGATAACAAGCTCCGCATATTCCTCGCTTTAATTGTTTATTTTTGCTTCTAGAAATTTAAACCGCTTGCTAACCACTTGGACGAATCGTCACGCGACACATCAGCAAAAAAATTCTGACGTCATGTATTCTATCAAGAAGTTTATATAGATAGAGAAGTAAAACAATCATGTCTTCATACAAAGCCTGGAAAGTTTTGTTTTTGATATCATTACAACGAGAAAAAAACGAAATTTAGGATCTTTCCATTGTTTGTACTTAGAGGCTATTAGTGCGTATCCAGTGCAAGATCGCGCCAAGTTTCTGCATCTGCTTGCTGAGTTTCCTGATCTGAAACAATCGCATCGCGAGGGATTTATTAATGTAGTTGTCTCAATTGGTTTCCTTACGACAAAAGCGGAGATCTTAATATGTGGTGGTCTAATATCTTAGATCAATATGAATTCAAAGCTAGCAGTTTTAAGAGACGACTATGTTCTAAAGAATTGAGAGCTATAGAATCAAATAGAGGTGTGAAGCAAAAACATATAAAAAGAGACATACTAGTTTCTTCAGTATCATCAGTCCTAACAGCAAGCACTGGAGGCAGTGGCAGATCTGCAACAAAAAATCTCTGATGAAATGGGCTTTTGGGAAATACAAAGATCTTGAGGTGTAAAGTGGAAGGAAAATAGTTTACCATCATCAGGCAAAGTGTCCCTCATCCACTCCTCGTCCACAATGTCTATAAGCATACCAAGACTTACTTCCGCCATATTTGAACAAACTGAAGCTTAAAATTCACCAAAAAATTTCTTATTCAAATGTTTGAATTTGGGAAAAATAACTGAATCCTATAAAGACAATTATTGTTCGGTAAAATATACTACACATGTAGAGATAGTTTCACCCGAGATAGAAAAAGATTTGAGGGTTTCAGGAAATTCGTCGAACAGTTGGTGAGCAATCTAGGAAAGAGACAGGATACGATACAAATCCCAACTTAAAGCCAATCCTTCATGAACAAATACGATTTCTCTAAGGAAAAAAAAAACTAACTTGAATCGAATCAGTAAGAGAATCACCTGGTAGAGACGAAGCAGCTGTACTCCACGCGATTATAGCCCCAGGAGAACTAAAACCTTAACTCTAGCGTATGAAAAAGTCAGCAATATTTTGTTTTGGTCGTAAATTAATAAATACTATTACGGTAACCTTCTAGTTTGTTTAGAGTATTCGAGGGCTTGATGAAATTCCAGTTTAGGGTATCTCATTAGTTCAGAGCTAAGCCGGCCACCACAGCGACCGACTCCTCTCCCCGTCGCTTGCCGTATCGTCTCAGTTATTGCTTACTTCATTTAGGTGGCTTCTTCTTCTTTGATTGAGAATTTCCTGTTCTTCCCTTCAAACCTGGAGAAGTTGTTTGTGTAAAACTTGGTTGCTTTAATTTGTTGTGCAATGCACTTCTTCGATCCAGTAAAAGTGATTTGATGATTTTTCTTCTACTTCATCGCGATTCATGTGTAACTAGCAATTAATGACGAGGGTTTCAGTAGAAATTTTTGAGAACTTCATGTTGAATTCAATTTGTAGATTGAGGTAATCGTTTAACCAGTATTTTCATCTATGCATTAATTAGGTGTCTCAAATAAGCAATGAGCTCTTCACCGTCTTTGGAGATTTTAGGTACATATCTTTTTAACCTCCATTTCTGTATATTTTGGTGTTATGTTCAGATGTTTTTTTCTCTAACGTCACTTTTCTTGCAGTTAGAGAAGCTGAAGGTTTCTCTGTGTGGAATGGCCCTCCATTCACTAATAATCAGCCCACAGTAAAGCATGAACGAGTTTCATGCACCAACACGAAGTTCAGTGTTGATGGATCGAAGTTAATGGCTATGAAATCAGATGGAAACATAAGTATCTATGATTCTACCAGCTTGAGAGAAGTGCGGTCGTTCACTATAGCAAATGTTACGGCTGCTGAGCTATCCCCATGTGGGACTTATCTTCAGACTTTTCAGAAACCCACTACTCCGCAGGAGAAGAACGTCTCCATTTGGAAAACTGAGACGGGAGATCTAGCACACAGTCATTACCAAAAATCCATTACTAAAACCACATGGTAAGCAGGTCCCAGTGCTTGGTTACCAGCGTATATGATATTGGATATAGATAGTCTTTGTGCTTATCATACTGCTTTTATGATAGTGCATGTTTAATTTGTGGTTGCTGTGTAGGCCATCAATCTGCTTTTCTCCTGATGAATCTTCGGCGTGCCGTTTAGCTACAAATGAGGTCCAATTCTTTGACCCGAAAGATTTCTCAAAAGGAATAACTTCCCGGATCAGAGTTCCTGGGGTTGCTGCATTTGAGCTTTCTAAAACGCCAGCGTCCCATGTTGCTATGTTTGTTCCAGAATCAAAGGTGCTTTTCATTGCTTGGGCATCGAGTCTGCTTTTGAATAGTTAAAAAAAACAGTTTTTCTTGTATAGGCTAACACTTTTGCAGTCTTCTCATCGGAAAGTTGTCTGCTTTTCATTCTGAAAGTTGCAGAACATCATATGTACAGTCGTTTCCTCTGTAGAGAGCAGCTCTGATATGTTGATACTTATATGTATAGGGGAGTCCAGGCAGTGTCCAGATATTTGGATGTGGAAAAGATTTGCAGAGTCAACCAAGTGCTCGACGTAGCTTTTTCCGGTGTTCTTCTGTGCAATTTAGTTGGAATCACGGCTCCACTGGACTCCTAGTGGTTGTACAATCAGATGTTGACAAGACGAACCAAAGTTATTATGGGGAAACGAAGCTACACTACCTAACAATAGATGGCACACACGAGGGCCTCGTTCCATTACGTATGTCTTAGGCTTTATATATCTGCTGTTGTGATTGTTGATGATACTGATTTTTTGGTGTTTTACAGGTAAAGAAGGACCAGTTCATGATGTTCAGTGGTCCTTTTCGGGTTCAGAGTTTGCTGTTGTATATGGCTGTATCCTTTTTCCATCAGCTATAGCAACTTATCTGTAATAATTCGTTTTAAGAATAATGTTTATCAATTGACGTTATCATTGTGTTCTTGTTTAGATTATATTTTGCTTCGCATCTATATGCTCCTTCTTGCATTCCTTTCGTCGAGCATTTTCCTTAACTGTGAATTCAGTTATGCCTGCTTGTGTGACAATCTTTGACAAGAATTGCAAACCCAAGATGGAACTTGGCGAAGGTCCTTATAACACTCTTCGATGGAATCCAAAAGGGAGAGGTATGATTCTTTTTCCCATCGCTATTTTTTGTTGTCTTCTCATATTTTTTTTTAAAAACAAAGGATTTGTATATATACATGTTTTTTTTTAATTTTCAATTTACGTTGCACAGTTTTATGTGTGGCTGGATTCGGTAACTTGCCTGGTGATATGGTAAATAACGATCCCTTGTTTTCTATATATATGTCATAATTTAGGTAACAATTAGTCAGAAATTAACGATCCTCTGTACATGTTAATATTTCAGGCGTTCTGGGATGTTGTCAACAAGAAGCAGCTAGGAAGTAATAAAGCAGAGTGGTCTGTAAGTAGTGAATGGTCTCCGGATGGGCGTTATTTCTTGACTGCCTCAACAGCACCAAGACGTCAAATTGACAATGGGTATGTTAAGACTTCTTGCCACATTACTGAGTTTTGTTATCTTATTCGAACAGATCGAGTGTTAATGAATACTGTGCATCAATGATCATGAAATATTACTTATGAACTTGCTACTGTTATTCATAGAGTTGTCAGATATGGTTTTGTCTTTCTTTTCTTCTCCTTGGTTTAAACTTGTGTTCTATATCTTCTTCAATCTGACTGAAGGATGAAAATCTTCAACTACGATGGAAAGCGTTATTTTAAGAAGGCGTTTGAGAGGCTGTATCAGGTATGTCTCTTAAAACACTTTCAAAAGTATAATTTTTTAATAAATTATCTAATTGGAGTGACATTGTTATTTACCTATAGGCTGAATGGAAACCAGAGTCTCCGGACAGGTTTGGTGAGATCAATGAACTTGTCAAGTCAGTTGAATCATTGAAACTCGGCGAGGGCAAATTGCAAGGTCGGAATTTCTTGGTTTAAACAAACCTGTCTCTAAATGTGGGAGAGTTTTGCAAACTTATCATGATCTTAAACGATTTCTACTTATCTATCTTAGGACAAGGATCAGCTCAGAAGAAAGTTGTTGCTCCCAACCCTATTGCACAAAAACCGGCTGCATATCGACCTCCGCATGCTAAGCACGCAGCTGCTGTTCAAGCTGAGGTATTCACTATCATCTCCAATGATGCAAAATTACTAATTACAAACCACACAGTCATATGACTCTGGTTCACAACTGAAACGAGAAATGAAAATGACAAAAGATTTTGTTAACGATCTCTTTAATATGCTAGACTAGTCCATAACCATATTCTCCCATGGATGGTTTTAGCCTTGAATCTTCAGTTACTACCATTTTTGTATTGTTTTGATTTAAAGTTTGGATTGAAACATCAATAACTTTTTCTGATAATTTCATGATTTTCATTTGCAGTTGCTCGGAGTAAACCAAGAAGGGTAAGTCTCAATCTTGCAATACATACTATGCTTAGAAACTGTCACTCTTTATATTGATGGATGCTCTGGTGTTAATACAGAGAGATGAGTAAGAACGCTCTTAGAAACAAGAAGAAGAGGGAGAAGAAGAAAGCAGCCGAGGCTGCTGCTGCTTCTGGTGCTAATCCCTGAATTTGAACAAGTCACACCCTTAAATGACATCAAACACTTTTGAGATTCTCGGATGGTAATAAGATTCTATTAAACGTAATGTAAAACGTTATTTTCGTTTTTACCTTATAAAAGTGAAAAACTAAAGATGACCTTGCTTCAAATCAGAAAAGCTAAACATTGTTTTTAATTTTACAGTGATTTTGTGGACTTCATGATTTTGTAACGTGTTTTACTTTATAAACGCAGAAATAAGATTATTAACTCATCAAAATATGTTCCACATTGAGCAATAGATCAAATCAAAAAGAAAGAATGTTATAGCAATTACACCGTTTACGGAAGTCTAGAAAAATTTGTACTTGTTTATCTACTTGGCACACATGCAAGCATAGACGAAATAACTCATATACTTTACTTATAAACACGTACACGAACGACATAGTATTATATCTCCAACCCCCTAAACCATAAGGTTCGTCCAAAACTCACCAAGAGAAGATAAGAAAGCAGCACGAACACGAACTCTTAAGAAAAACATTGAAGTTGTTGTGGTTAAGTAATTGCATGCAATTTAAAGCTACGTGTCCAGCTTACAGAATTCAAGTTTCACATCTGTCCCGTTTTACTTCGACTTTGCTTCTTTTGGCTTCTTTTAAACTCTATCTGTCTCTCTCTTTCTTTTCACTTCTATCTTTCTTCTTCACACTTGTTAATTTCGAGTGAGTGTTTGATCATAATGGCAACATCAGCTCGTAGAGCTTACGGTTTTGGTAGAGCCGATGAGGCTACACACCCTGACTCCATTAGAGCCACTTTGGCTGAGTTCCTATCCACTTTTGTCTTCGTCTTCGCAGCTGAAGGCTCTCTCCTGTCTCTCGGTTCGTACACGCACCTTTCAGACTCTAAATTTAATTCTTTGCGTACGTTTGTGATATAAACTTAGAAGCTCTGACTAATTGATTCTTATTTTATTTGGTCTTCTTAGATAAGTTGTATTGGAACCACGCCGCTCATGCTGGAACAAACACACCAGGTGGATTGGTTTTAGTGGCGTTGGCTCATGCGTTTGCTCTGTTTGCTGCTGTTTCAGCAGCCGTCAATATCTCGGGTGGACACCTAAACCCGGCAGTCACTTTAGGTGCTCTTGTTGGAGGCAGGATTTCTATCATCCGTGCCATCTACTACTGGATCGCTCAGCTTCTTGGAGCCATCCTTGCTTGTCTCTTGCTAAGGCTAGCCACAGACGGCTTGGTAACACTAATGAACATCATATCTATGCATGAAACATGATCTAGTATCCTATGTTACAATACAAACAGATTTAATAAATAGACATTTATATGGGTTTGTGTTCATGCAGAGACCAATCGGTTTCCGTGTAGCAACAGGTGTTGGGACTGTTAATGGACTTGTTTTAGAGATCATTTTAACATTTGGCTATGTCTACGTCGTGTATTCGACTTTGATTGATCCAAAACGTGGAAGCCTCGGGATTATAGCGCCACTTGCCATTGGACTTGTAGTTGGGGCAAACATCTTAATGGGTGGACCATTCTCTGGTGCGTCGATGAATCCGGCTAGAGCCTTTGGTCCAGCATTGGTGGGATGGAGATGGCATGACCACTGGATCTATTGGGTTGGACCATTCATCGGAGGTGCTTTAGCCGCCCTTATATATGAATACATGGTCATACCTAGCGAGCCACCTACGCACCACACCCACCAGCCTTTGGCTCCTGAAGATTACTAGATGATAAACTTATATCATGTTGCTGTTTTGGTCTTTGTTCAAGCCGTGTCTCTGTCTCTATGAAGTCACTTGCGTAGATACTTTGTTTTGGTTCTACTCTTTTCTTTGTAGTAACGAGAAGAATAAAGAAAGATTTCACAATAATATTTCACTGGATATATGAATCTATCAACAAATATACTATGATCTAATCTATATGACTTCCTACTGTCGATCTGTCAGAAACCTAGAAAAGAGAACAAAAAAGGAAAAGCTTCTTGTTCACGTTCTAGGCGGTGTTGTCAAGGTCCTCTCATCTTTTCAACGATCTGTCTACTCTTTTCCTCCATATGACGCTTCTTCTCTTCAAACTTCTCCCCAACTTTCTTCCTAAGATCGAACATCCTCGCCTTTGTTATTCCTATTTTCTTTCCCCTCCAATTAGAATCATCCTCTTCGCTTGAAACAACCGACGTCGACGGTGATTGAACAATACCCGGTATAAGATCTCCGGCACTGCCTCCTCGTGATATTGTATTTTGCTTTTCACTGCTTTCCAGCAGCGGAGTCTTGAGTTCTTCCAAGGATCTGTCACTCTCTACTATAGGAGCTGTGGGATTAGTTAATGTTGCAGACACATGTTCTTCCTCAACTTTTGGCTTTTGGGGAACGTCGGCAGTTTCCTGTATCCGTTCAGGATTTGGTGGCTTGTCAGGTTTAGTTTTACCTTCTGCAGCTTCGAAGCTATCATGATCACTGGTCGAGTCTTGATTCAACCATATGAATGGAGCGACGTCTCGTTCAACCCAATCATCCTTCTCAGCTGTCATCCAAGGAATGGTTACGCTTTCACAGTTGGGGAGCACCATTACCTCTCGTATCCCCGTCTGCAAAATGTGTTTTTATCTTACGGATTAGTTCGAGTTCCTTTAGAAACAAAAAGAAAAAAGAGAAGTGTTTACCTTGAACCGGTTGATCAAGAACATAGCAACATGGTTGTTTGTGATTTTGTGTTCACCAACAGAAGAGACAAGGTTGAATTCAATATCGGGCATGCTCGTGAAGCCAAACCATAATTGGTCTGATGGAGGCGGCTTCATGTGTACGCACAATGTTCCTCGAAGTGAAGACACTCCTATTGACAAGGTAATTGGAACCTGCAGTTTTACAAACAAAGACATTCTAAGATACTACATGAGCTAAGAAATAAGTGCTCCCGCATTCTACTTCCAGGTTCTATTAATCACGCCACAATCGTGGCCTTGAAGCTTGAGCAATGAGTACGAAGAACGCAACACGCAACAGAAACTTTCTTGTATACATATCGAAAAATGGATATCAACCTGGGAAACCTGCTCAGCAATGTTTTTCAGAATAGACTTCCACTTGGATTGATTGTTCGGAGCTGCTTTTGTACCTTTTGATCCCTTAGGTTCATCTGCATTAATAAAAGTCAATCTAGTTGATCATCCTTTCTATAATGCTTCAAAGTTCATACAAGATTACAAGCAAAAGGATTTGATGAATACATAAACCGACAAAGAAAACCATACTAACCAGCTTTATTGCTTCCACCATCTTTCACTTCTTGTGCGTCAACATTTCCTCCGGGGACACTTAATTGCTTTTCGAAATCTGCAAGACCTTCAAGGAGATCCGGGGAAACATCACCAACAGAATTTGGCTGCATTTTTCCATCAGCTAAGCCTTTCTGCAATTCTTCCTCCCGAGCATCAACTCGGGTCTCAACTTCAAGTCCCGCACCACCAGTGTATTCAATATCTAATTCGAATGCCCACAAACCATTCATCTCCATTGGAAGAATCCTTATACCATGTATATAAGGCGGAAGATTTCCGATGCCAACATCACAGCAGACTAATTCACCTATGTAGC
The DNA here is from genome assembly GCA_900406435.1 of Lepidium aucheri. NCBI lineage: Eukaryota > Viridiplantae > Streptophyta > Magnoliopsida > Brassicales > Brassicaceae > Lepidium > Lepidium aucheri. The sequence goes on from OVBA01005945.1 coordinate 14,090, forward strand.
TGGGGATTCTCATGTTGGATAACAACCGCTGTTAAAAACAACTTTTTTACATAAAAAATAAAAGAAACCATAATCCTGATTTAGTCAAAAGTTTTCTTAATAATGCAACAGACCTGGATTCGTTCGCGCACTAAAATCTTCAGCATTGTGCTCTGTTTGACATCAAAAAACAACCGGGAAATTAGTAAGTTCAATGCCAGTGTTCCTTCATCAACAAACTTGTCTTCTGAATCTACATCCGAAACATGACTGCTATGGCTCCAAGAACGTGACATAACTTGGACATCAGTTTCCTCAGGGATGTTATCTTGCATCTTCCTTGCTGGGGTGCTCCTTCCCGAGCTACCGGTAGAGTGTGAATCTTGGTTTGGGCGTGCTGAAGTTTTCTTGTCTTCACGATTTGACGGAGGCATATTAACTTTAGTTGAGCACTTTCTTGAAAACTTCTTCCACAATAACCTAACCTTTGATGAAGGACCATCTGTTTTAAGCCCCTTATCTAATGACTCGAAACTAAAACCAGCTGATGGTTTCAAGAAAGAAGGATACGCAGCATTAAGGGAAGCCAAATAGTTTCGGAAGTCATCTTTCAATTTGGTGGACCAAATAAACCTTTCCTGATTCTCGCAAGCAGCAAGACGAAGAGCTTTACACCATGACTCCTTCTCCCAAGAAGTCTCTAAGAAAATGTAAAACACTCGGTTTCCCTTGTACAAGACCGAAGTTTTACTTTCTACTTGAATAGGAAATCTTTTTGCCCTATGGTACCAGAAAACAAAGGAATAAAGACAAAGTACCAGCAAACTTTAAAGTTTTAACAAGATATTTTAAAAAAATAGATTCGCGGAATGATCAAATCTTGATAGAGTAATTACCATTTCCTAGTCGGTCCAGACCCTGAAACAGCCTCAACAAAGCAACCTTTCAAAGTAATAGAAGTCTGAGTGCCATCTGAATCTGACAAGAACAGCTTATGGTCTTTGATACGAGCAAATCTCCTAACTGGATGCACCTCCATTAGATCTCTTTTCTTCTTTTGCTCTTTTGCTAATGGTTCCTTCATCCAATCCTTTAGACTTTCATTCATTTCCAAAACCCAGATCACTCCCTGAAATACATTACATATCAAACGCATGAGACAATGAACTTAAACAGCTCCCGTTTCAGAGGTCTAAATACAGAGAAAATGATAACATTTCCACTTAACCAGATCACCAGGTTCTAATTCCGACTACAGATTCAAACTCACATCTCTTATATCTTTTTGGCAAATTAGTTAACCTCAATTAAAATTCATAGTTAGGGATTATCTCCTCCAAAGTAAGATAGTCAATCCTTAATGATCCACAAAACTAGGTTTCGTTGAGATTTCCAATTGAACCAAAAAACAAAATGTTCGAAAGCAGAAAGCTTCTATAATCGGTCACCTGTTTGGTGAGACTGAAATCAACTGATTGGCGAGGATCAAAACTCTTGAGGGTTGGATCAGAACTCGAATTCGATTCGGGAACATATCTCTTGCGATTCAATCGCTTAACAAGATACAAAAACCCAGCAACTTCCGCCGTCACGATAGCCAGAATCCCAAGTAAAAACCCAAATACAAACGCGAAACCCGCAAACGAAACCATATCTAGTAAGGCTTCGATTGTTTCACTAGAGTTGAGGAAAAAACGGATAAAAATTCTTGCGAAAAGGACTCAAGTAGAGAAGAAGACGCGTAACGTTCTACAGTTCATGGTCATGAAAAATGAGAAGTAATTAGAGGGAGAGTGGAAGAAATTCCAATCTACTAATATTTTGCCGAAATTGTTTTCTTTTTTTTTAAAAAAAAAAATTATAATCAGAAGAATATCAATCCAGCAGCTGGATTCCAGCTAACAAATAATTGACACTAGAAGAACTAAAATTGACCCAAAAGATTAATTGTGACAAGAAATTTTAAAAAAAAATATAAAATAACCTAAAATAAATGTAGTAGTTAAGAAAAGAATATGCTTTGTATTGCAAAATATATTTTTTTCTCAACTTTTGATTTCATTAACAAAAAGAATAAAAATACCAAAAAAATTATTTACAAATGATGAATTACTCATCATTCCTATCATATTATGAGTGGAAAAATCTATTTTATGAATCAACATTCTAAAAAGCAGATGAAAATAAAAGCAACAAAACAAACTTTTTAATCTTGTGAAATGTTCTAGGTATAGAGTGAAAGCTAGCTACTGTTTAAGGTTAGATACCATTTTTGATATTTTCGTATAAACTGTCACCAATACTACTTTTTTTATTTGAAATTACATAAGGTACGAAATCGCTCACAAAATAGTTACAATTTCATAATATAATTGTGATAGGTTTCTTCCTTATTCTTTGAACTCCCATACAAGCTCTTCTTACCGCATTCAAAAAATAGTAGCATCTAAGTTTAAAATAATATTCTCGCAATTTCCAAAAAATTATCCATAAAACAACAATTTCATGTAAAAATCAGGATTATAAAGCAAAGGTCTGAAGACCTCTTTCCATTAAAGAGTATGATTAATAGTGATCACTGGTGACTTTTCCTAAAATCCTAAATGAGTTTGGTCCATTTTTAGCTACTTCATCTCTGTTAAAAAAATTATTTCCCCGGGATCTTTGTTTACATTTGAGAATATTATATGTTGTTAAGAAGGTTTGTAAAATGTTTGATTTTTGGAAGAACATTTTAATTTCCTTTATATTATAGATTTAAAATTCAATGTTATAACATTTATAATTTTTAATAAAAAAACATCTATAGATATTTATACTATTTTTTGTCAACATTGAATCACAATTGATCGGACCATCGGTCAAATTCCTACATAATGTAGGTAATGGGACTCAATCTCTAACTATGTGATGGTGCGTATTTTTAGTAGACTTACCATCTGTCACTCGCCTGATATCACTTCAACTATATTTATTTATACTAAATTGTATTGATGGTAAGATTTATTTTGTGTTTCAATTTGATAAAAGTTGAGATTTTATTACCTATACTATATTATATTAAGTACATGAACATTCTTCATAAATTCATTAAAAACCTTTCAACCTAATAATTCCTAATTTTTACTATTAACTAAAAATAATATATATATACATATATATATCACAATAATTTGATGGACAAATCTCAATGACTTATCTTACTAAAATATTAGTTAAGTCCCTATTAATTTGGTTGAACTAGAAAGTCTGACTGTTTCAATCAGACCGTTGACCTAATCTTTGAAGTATGGTCTATGGACTCATATCCTTAAAACTGTTATAGAACGACTGAATATATAAAAAATTTAATCTAAAATTATTATATATATATATATATTGATTTTTGTTAACGAAAGGACGATGAATACCTAAGAAAAAAGGTAACCAAAAATGTAACTAAGTTAAAGATTTCATAATCACTCAACAAATTTTCGAATATAAACAAGAGAATAAGAACATGAACTTTTATCCAGTTTAAGTGTCGAGTCTTAATACCAAGATCTGTTGGTTTGTCCACTTTAATTCTAGTTACCAGTTGTGTCTTTTGTTTAGCTTAGATTGTTCGCAGTAATTGTTCAGCAAGTGTAGAGCTAGCTCCCCTTGCTCTTTATTCCTTTTGTAGTGCGTTGGTTTAAACATTAATATATAATCTATTACTTTTGTGACAAAAAGAAAACAAGAGAATAGGACATATCAAATGGGAAATCGGCCAAACAAAACAAGAACTTTGCATGAATTACCAAAAAAAGTATGACATTTCTGACCGACCAAAAAAGCACTCAATTTTATTTGAATTTCCAATTAAATACCAAAGTTTTTATTGACTTTCCAAAATAAGCATGCCGTAAGACACATCGTCTGTTTTGCCGTTAAAGTAAAACGACGTCATTTTAAGTTGAGATGAAACTACGTCGTTTTACTATTTTCTGAAAACTAAAAAAAAGAAAACTGACCAGAAAAGGCATAAAATTTTTACGAATCGCCAAAAAAAACACGAAGTTTCTGGCCGACCAAAAAAACACTCAATTGTATTTGATTTTCCAATTAAATACCAAAATTTTCGTTGACTTGCCAAAATAAACACGCCATAGAGAAACATAACAAAATAATCTCACGCTACATGTTTTGCCGTTAGAGTAAAACGACACCATTTTAAATTATATCTCAAAAGCAACACTTTGTATTGTTTTAGTATCGAATCATACACAAAGAAGATTATCAA
>OVBA01005946.1:0-18226 GCA_900406435.1 Lepidium aucheri
AAAATACCATTCCCAAGTTGCTTCAGCTTCATCCAAGTGAGCCCATTTGACTAAAACCATTGTAGCTGCTCTGCCTTGGCGTTGGACCATCTTCCTCTCGAGTATTCGTTCAGGTTCCTTGACTAATACATCCGAGACTGAGCTGGGTAAGGTGGAAGAAGTATGAGCATTACCAACAAGCTCTTTCAGTTGAGAAACATGAAAGATAGGATGAATTCTCGAAGAGGCAGGAAGATCTAACTTGTAAGCAACCTGTCCACACTTGTCAAGAATTCGATAAGGTCCATAATACTTCGGAGATAACTTCTGATTCGATCTGAGAACGACACTGTTTTGGCGGTAAGGTTGTAGCTTAACATAGACATAATCTCCAATATCAAATGCTCTTTCGGTCCTTCGCATATCTGCATTCTGCTTCATTCGATGTTGTGCTCGCAGAAGATGAAACTTCAACACAGCCAGCATATTCTCTCTCTTGTAAATTTCGTGCAACAACAGCCACCTTTGATTCGCCAGGAAGATAGGGAAGATGAATAGGAGGTGGTTGACCAAACATAGCTTCATATGGAGTCATTTGTGTAGAAGAATGAAATGTAGTGTTATACCAATATTCAGCCAAAGGTAGCCACTTACTCCATAGTTGTGGCCGATCACTAGTCATGCATCTCAAGTATGTTTCTAAACCACGATTCATAACTTCCGTTTGACCATCACTTTGAGGGTGATATGCACTTGAAAAGTTAAGAGCAACGCCTTGAAGCTTGAACAACTCTTGCCAAAAAATCGCTTAGAAAAACCGTGTCACGATCACTAACGATCGATCGTGGACAGCCATGAAGCTTGAACATGTTTTCAAGGAAGGCTTGAGCCACAGTAAGAGCTGTATACAGATGGCTTAAAGCAACAAAGTGAGCTCCCTTACTTAACCTATCCACAACAACAAAAATTACCGTTTTACCAAAAGAAGGAGGAAGACCATCGATAAAGTCCATTGATAAATCTGTCCACAAAGCTTCAGGAAGTGGTAAAGGCTGAAGTAATCCAGGTGATGCAGAGGAATCATATTTACAGCGCTGGCACACATCACAACGTCGAATGTATGCTTGAATATCTTTCGTCATTCCTTTCCAATAGAACAAGCTGTTAACTCGTCGGTGAGTTGCATCTCGGCCTGAGTGACCACCTGCACAAGAATCGTGTAGCCATTGCAGAATCAAGCCACGAAGTTTAGTATCATTTGGAACTACCAAGCGACTTTTACGGCGTAATAACCCCTGAGTCCAAGAGTAATGTCGTTTAGCAGAAGGATTCGTTTTTAGTTCATCGATTAATGTTTTAATCTCTAAATCTGTTACATAACAGTCTTGAATCCTCTGTAACAAGTCACAATCTGAAACAGTCAATGCCAAATGCAAGATCTCGGATCCTTCTCGTCGTGACAAAGCATCAGCATATATGTTTTCTTTACCGGCTTTATACTAAATCTCATAACTAAATTCAAGCATTTTTGGCAACCATTCCTGCTGAACTGGCGTGGTAAGTCTCTGTTCCAAGAGGTACTTAAGGCTTTGTTGATCAGTTTTGATGACAAAGTGAGAAGGGAGTAAGTAATGTCGCCACTTCTGAACCGCAAACATCACAGCTAACAATTCCTTTTCGTAGATAGACAAGAGTAATTGTTTTCCCGTGAGTTGCCTGCTTATGTATGCAATGGGATGACCATTCTGCATCAAAACCGCTCCTATTCCTTGTCCACAAGCATCCGTTTCAACAACAAAAGGTTGATCGAACAATGGTAAAGCCAAAACTGGTGCCTCACATAGAGCTTTCTTAAGCTTGTCGAATGCATTCTGAGCTATAGAACTCCATTGAAAAGCATCAATCTTGGTTAAAGCAGTCAAAGGGCTTGCAATAGAACCAAAATTCCGCACAAAACGACGATAGTACCCTGCCAGTCCGAGAAAGCCTCTTAACTCTTTAACGGTTTTTGGCTGCGGCCAAGTTTTAACAGCTTGAATCTTTGCAGGATCTGTAGAAACGCCTTTACTCTCAATATAATGACCAAGATATTCAACTCTCTGGACAGCAAACTCACACTTAGTTCTCTTGGCAAATAGTTTGTGTTCTTTCATCAAAGTAAACACCTTTTCGAGATGTAGAACGTGGTCATCTAGTGTAGAACTATAGATGAGTATGTCATCGAAGAATATAAGAACAAAATCACGCAGAAAAGGTTTGAAAATAGTGTTCATGAGGTGTTGAAATGTCGCCGACGCGTTAGTTAACCCGAAAGGCATAACCAAGCACTCATAATGTCCAGTGTGAGTTTTGAATGCAGTCTTGTAAACATCTTGAGAGTGCATTCGACCCTGATGATACCCAGCTCGGAGATCAATCTTGGAAAACCAACAAGCACCACCTAATTCGTCCAATAGATCTTCAATCAAAGGAATTGGAAACCGGTTCTTAATAGTCAACTTATTCAAGCCACGAAAATCCACACATAGACTCCAACTCCCATCTTTCTTCTTCACAAGAACTACTGGTGAAGCAAAAGGACTGCAACTAGGTTGAATAACGCCTTTGGCTAATAAGTCTTCCACCATCTTATTTATCTCATTTTTCTGATAAAGAGCATACCGATACGGTCTTTGATTCACTGGAACCGCACCTTCAACTAAGGGTATACGGTGATCATGTATACCTCGAGATGGAGGCAAATCTGCAGGCTCTTCAAAAATCTCAAGAAACTTTGACGTAAGGTCACTAATGAGTGTTGTTTCCTGTGTCTGAGATTCATTAGCTCCAAGAGCAAAGGACATCATGCTGCAGCTCACATTTATATCCTGAGCATAAACCATCGATATTTGCTCCTCATCAGCAACTTTCTTAGTGCACTTTAACAACTTAACTTCCTTGAGAGAACCCTGTTTCAGACCATGTAACACTACTTGTTTCCCATCTAACTGAAACCGCATTCGTAGTGTCGCAAAATTCCATCCTATTTCACCCAACGTACACAGCCATTGTATTCCCATAACTACATCACAACCGGCCAAAGGAATGATCATGAAATCATTGGTGAATGTATGATGTTGATATCCCCATTGAAAGTTAGTTATCTTTCCCTGAATTGGCAACTTCGTGCCATCTGCCACAAAAGCGTTAGCACCACGCATAGACACGATATCGCAGCGGAGAGATGCAGCTACCTTTGGATCGATAAAGTTATGTGTGGAACCCGAGTCTATCAAGACAAACAGAACCTTTTTTCCGTGTAAACCTTTAACCTTCATTGTTCTATAATCTGTTATTCCTGTTACAGCACTAACGGAAACAGTAGGTTCCTCATTGAACACCGCAGCTTCGATGTCTTCATCAGAAACGTGGCTGTCATCACCCATCTCAACGTGGAATAGTTGCGCTTTTTTGTGAACAAGGTAGTGATCTGGTGTATACTTCTCGTCACAGAAGTAGCACAAGCCTTTAGCTCGACGATCACTCATGAATTCAGCAGATAAAGTCTGACTATGTTTAGTGACTCGCTCTTTGCCTTTATCAACTGTTGAGAAACTATCACGTCGAACTCCTGAATCCTTTTTAAGGTAGCTCTGTTCTTTTCCGTGACCAGAAGGTGCTTGGCGAGAACTAGACCAAGTCGATTTGGCAGGTGGATGTGCATTCTCATACAATCTACCTAATAGAAGACATTGTCGAATTGTTTGGGGTTGGAACATCCGAATGTGCATTTGTGTATTGTTGCGAAGTCCCGCAAGGTAGATGCTGACCAAGTATTGCTCGGGGAAGTTGACTTTCAACTTAATGATGTCGGATTTGTTGTGATAATCCACAATCCCGTTGGTTTCTCTCAAGTTCTTCAACTCCGCAATAGGATCATCGATAACATCTTCGAATCTTTCAATTAGAATTAGCTTGTACGCAGTCCAATTACTCAGAATATCGGAACCAACATTGGATTGAATGTAAGATCTGTGCCACGTTGCTGCATCACCATAGAAGTGGATCGAAGCCAGTCGAACTTTCAAGTTGTCAGGGGTTTGATCAATCTCAAAAAACTCTTCGACTTTAAAAATCCAATCTCGTGTATCCTCTCCATTAAAACGTGGAAACTCAACCCTCCCTAATCTTGCTACGCCTGCATATGAACCAGACAACGGAACCAAAGCGGAAGTATTATTTGGAGGAGCAATCACTGACGGTGATGTATCAAGAGGAAGGGAAGTCGGTGGTGAAGTGTGCTCTGTTTCCGAAGCAGGAGAAGGAAGAGCAGGTAGTGCACGCCTCATAACCTCGAGCATGTCTGCAAAGTTTTTGTCCATAGTTTCAGCAATTCGACTCTCATGGGAAAAGAATCGTTCTTCGTGAGAAAGGAGCATCTTCTCCAAAGATGACAAACGCTGTTCAAGAGTTTGGTCATTATCCGCTATATCCTTACCTGTGTTTCTCGTCGAAACCATGTTTTTAGGCCGAGGAAGGTAGTGGCTCTGATACCTTTGATGTAGAATAAATAGAATCGAAGCTTAAAGGGAAGAAGAAGAACACTTTATTGATAAACACGAAGCAAAGCACGCAAGGAGCTAAGGTTTGAAATCGTCTCAAGCAATACTCTGCTTTGAGAAACTATAACAGAACGTGAATAGAGATAAATTTATTAAGATGCAGAGGCTTAACAATGCCTTTTATAAGAAGAAAACGTAACCTAAATAATAAGAAAAGGAAATTTAAGAAAAAAGGAAAAGATCTTGTTAGCAAATCTTAACAATATGATTTGATCAGAAGCTTCACGTGCAAGTCACAATCTCTTCTATCTCACGTGCCTCAAACTGTAACAGAATCATACACCGCGACCTCAAAGCGAGTAATGTTCTTCTAGACGCAGATATGAACCCCGAAGATTGCGGATTTCGGCATGGCCAGGATTATTGCGGTTGATCAGACCCTGGAAAATACAAACAGAATAGTTGGTACATAGTAATCACTCTTCCCCTTATTCCTTTCTATGAATTAGTCTTCCATTGTCATTCGTATGCTCAAATTCAATATATGTTTTAGTGGTTATATGTCTCCTGAGTACGCAATGCGTGGGCAGTACTCCACAAAATCTGATGTCTATAGCTTTGGGGTCTTAGTACTCGAGATTATTAGTGGCAAACGGAATAGCAGCTTTTATGAAACTGACAATAATACTAGCAACTTGGTTACATATGTGAGTATGACGGTAGAAACATTGGAACGCTGACTCCTCCTAACTTCAGTCAGGTTTCTGAGTATTAATTGATTGACCATTACACAGGCATGGAGGGCTTGGAGAAATGGGACGCCATTTGAACTAGTGGATCCAGATGTTGGAGAGAGTTGTGACAACATTGAAATTACCAGATTCATCCATATCGCATTGTTATGTGTTCAATAAAATCCTGTGGATCGTCCAACTTTATCTACAATCATCATGATGCTAACTAGTAATACAATCACCTTACCGGTGCCTCACCAACCTGGATTTTTCTTTAGAAGTGCTTGCGATCAAGAGTTTGGAGTTGAAGAAATGGAGTCAGGTCTTATTCCTTTCTCTGTCAATGATGCAACAATTAGTGATTTAGATCCTCGTTAAGATAAATCTTCATGTCCTCTTTTATGGTTATTGACTCAATCTTTTGGCTTTATAACCCCAATGTTTATAACCCCAATCTTTTGGCTTTATAACCCCAATGTTTATAACCCAATCTTTTGGCTTTATAACCCAAATGTTTATAAGTTTTTATTAGATTGGAATTCAAATTTCATTTGTGTGATTGTAAATCTGTACAGAGCTCCTTAATAAAATATCTGGAGGATCTCGTATCACGTTATGTTAAAGATTGAGGCAATACCTTACTTATTTCTGTTAACGATTATGTGCACTACTACTTTATTCAAATGAATGGTACGTATGATAGTAACAAACCTTGTGCCTCTTGCTTCCAAGTCATAAATTGCAGAGGCATGTATCTCACTGTTAGCTTCATTGACATAATGGCTCTACTTTGTACATCTCAGGTACTGAAGCTGCGGTTTGTTTGTTACTCTAACTTTCAGTTCTCTGTTTGTCAGTTTACTTTGTTCACTGAACGGTTATTTGACGGATGCTACAGGAGAAACACCTCGAAAGGAGTGAACCACCACACAAAATTCAATCGTTTCTAGACCAAAAACTCTAGATCAAAAAGAGTTTTAAGCTCTAAAAATAGATTCCACTTGTTTTCAATAAGTAAATTTACTCCGGACACTGAAGAGTCTTTAGCTGTTATAGAACAACTTCTACAAGTAATACATAAATTGGGAGACAAACAACCTAAAGACTACAGGACTAAACTTTAGTCTCACTAGAAATTTTTATTGGAGAATGAAACTCATGTAAAAATTTCGTTGACTTCTCAATCAAAAAACAGAGAAATAATACCACGTTAAGAAGTCTCGCTTTTAAAGTATCACTTTCAAGTTTCATCCTAAAACATTTAAATAATAAATAGTTTATGCGACAAAGTTTCATTATTATGTACGCTAATCCTCAACAGAACAACACGTACCACACATCTTCTAAAACCTTCCTACATTTTTATTAAAATAAACCTATTTTAATTAATGTTAAGTTTGACCTCCCATATCACTATATCCAAATCATTTACTCAACCGCTCTCATGAATTTTAAGAGCCTCCAGTTTTGACAGAGCCAACAAATATATACATCTATATAAGCCTATTTACCATTTCAAAAATAATTAGAAAAGAGCAGAGTCTTCAAAAATGGGTCGAATCAGTCTTTTTCCGATCTTCTTATCCGTCCTCGTGACCTTCGGTTTTGTCTCCGTCTCCGGACAGATTTGCATAAACTCTTCAGGAACTTTCAGACCAAACACTACGTATGAATCAGACCGACTCCTCCTCCTCTCGTCTCTTGCTTCTAATGTCACGGCCCGAGATGGCTTCTTCTACAACTCCTCAATCGGACAAGAACCAGATAGAGTCTATGCAACAGGCTTATGCATCCCTGGAGCTAAATCAAAGGATTGTGCAGATTGCATAACTAGGGCAGCTACAAGGCTGATACAGAACTGTCCTAACCAAACAGAGGCTTTCTCATGGCCAGGCACCGAAACTCTATGTATGGTTCGTTATGCGAACCATTCCTTTTATGGATCGATGGATCTAGAGCCACATACTATAAGTTATAACACTGGAAACATCACCATGAATATGTCCGAATTCGAAACAGTTTGGGACGCTTTTATGCTTAGGATGATAGATTCGGCTTCCACGGGAGGCAATAGAGCTTCATCGTCATCTAGTAACAAGTATTATGCAGCGGATGTGACGCCATTGACAACGTTCCAGCGAGTTTATGCACTGATGGAGTGCACTCCGGATCTATCTCCGGGGAATTGCGACGCTTGTCTTCGAGCAAGTGTTAGGAGGTATCAAGAATGTTGCCGTGGGAATCAAGGCGGTGTTGCTCGGAGGCCTAGCTGTTTTTTCCGGTGGGATCTTTATCCTTTCTTAGGAGCTTTTAATAATTTTACTTTGGCATCACCTCCAACCGGCGATGGAGACGCTGAGGCAAAGAAAGGTACGTCTTTATAACAGTTAATAATAGTTCAATTTTGGTTGCAATATATTGTAACTAAAAATAATTTAATATATGAATAGTTGAAAGGTTTATAATGGAATTTTAACATATGGTTCAAATCTTTTCATCGTTATTTAAAATTTAATTATATATACTATTCTTAACGTAAAAGTAATAAAAGTGTAGTAAACATTATAATCCCAGTAATAAAAGTAACAATTTTAATTCTGTTCATTGGAGTAAGTCAAACGTTTACTAATGACGAAAGTTAGAGACGGAAGGCAAATTTTGGGTTTCCGGGTTAATTGGTTCTGACATTTCCATGGTTGAGGTCGGGGGAGGTCTCCGGCCACCAGATAATCCTCCGGACGTGTCGAATCTCTCAAGTGCAGTGGTGGGTTCAGGTTTTGAGGATAGGAATGGTTTTGAGGAGAAAAGGTTAGCGGATGTAGCTATATATGATTTGGGAGATAAGGATCTGGAAGCCATTATCACGCCATAATGGGCGGCGATAATGGCTGATGCTAGGGTTAATGGTGGCTTTGCTCCGATGAAACGTGTTTCTGATGCTTTCGTGAAGGATAGCGTTATGATGGAATATCCTAATGGGTGTAATGGTGAAGCGAAAGTTATTGTGGATGATGTTGTGATCAAAGCGTTGAATGCTATGTCGAATAATTGCATGTATGTCAAGGTTTTAGGAAAAAGTGTAAATATTGCAGGCATGACAAGAAAGTTACGTGAAATTTGAAAGTCAGTGGGTTTGATGTCTGTATTGATCTCCAAGGAATTTATGGTACGTTTTGGGACTGAGAATGACTTCCACGCTGTTTTGACGAGCGGTCCTTGGAGGATGTTTAGGAGTTATCTTTTAACTCAAGCATGTTCTCCAAGTTTTAACCCAAGTGATAGTGAAATTCGTACGACTCCGGTTTGGATTCGTATCGAGCAATTGCCAATGAATTATTACCACAATGCACTTTTATGGGAGATTGCTAGTAGCATAGGGAAACCATTTCAGATTGATGAATCTACTTTAAATTTTATGAGCGGGAGCTTTGCGCGAGTTTACGTTGAGGTGGACTTACCAAAGCCTTTGAAAGGGTCAGTGTTGGTGAATGACGATCGTTTTTTTATTTCGTTTGAGGGCATATCTAATATATGTGTGCGATGTGGTATTTATGGACATATTATTCATGCTTGTCCTCTAACACGAACTGAAGAAAGAAAGGGTGATACACAAGAGCTAGGTCACTTCTGTATCCGTTGTGATAGAGAACTTTGGGGAATCGGAAGAGTTATCGAAGGGAACAATGGGCCCAAAGAGATTGTGACAGTTGACAGCACGCATAGAAGCTTGGATGAAGGGGAGTTAAAAGGCAACTGAAAGGGGACGAGTTAGAGGTGTCAAGAAAACTCCGATTGTGCAATCAAGGGCCATTGAGTCAAGATGCAGAAGGTTATACTTTGGTTAAAAAAGGGAAATCGTAAGAATGCAAGAGCTATTATGTCGAGTGAATTGTCAGATAATAGTGTGCATAAGTCGGGTGGGAATGCGTTGAGAGAGATTCCATTTATTACTGATTTCAAAAGTATTAAGATTTTGAATAAGTTTTATAGCTTGGAGACTACGCAAGGGCATGTTTTGCTTGGGATGTCAAATGATTTAGGTATTTCTGGTGTTAGGTAATGCTATGACCTCTAGAGTAGAGACACTTCAAGGGGGCAACAAGCCTGCCAGGGTTGCGGGTATGAAGTTTGGGAAGGAGAACTGTGGTTCTCAAGGCTTGGCTAAGGATGCAGTAATGAATGGTTCTAAACTTATTCTGGTTGGGGGTCCAAAACAAGCTGTTTCAATGAAGAAGAAATACACCAAGCCTGCCCGCAGATTGGTGTTTGGCTCAAATGAAAGGGATTTTGTAGCCTCTAATTCGGGTAAAAGAATTGGAATGGACTTGAATCATGAGAGCAACCAAAGTGAGTTGGGAGTTGCTCAAGACCAGTCACTTTTGGTGGTTGCGAAATCGTAGTTGGCAGCTCCGAAATTAAATACAGTTGAGGAAAGTAGTCGTTTGGACGCGTTAGTTAATAAGCCTATGGAAGTGACTGATGAGGGTGTGGGAGTGGTTGTGGTGTCAATCTTTGCTTAGTAGTGTTCCCTGGTAGTTCAGGCCTTTGTGTGGAATTATTTAGTTTTAATGCTTAACAACATTTTTTAAAATTGCTAGGGGAAATAAACCTAATTTTTGACGTTCGATTTGGTATTTGCTGAAGAAGTTTAAAACCGATATGTTACTTTGTTCGAGACTCATGCAGGAGGTGTGAATGTTGATCGTATTTGTCGCAGGTTGGGATTTGATCAATCTTTTCGGGTTGACTTTATAGGTCAAAATGGTGGTATTTGGGTCTTATGGCGTGATACATTAAGACATGTTGATATTGTTGAGCCTGATGAAAAATTTGTGTATCTTCGGGTTGTTATTGAATCCGAAGTAGTCCATATTATAGCAGTGTATGCTGCACCTTCAACTACTTGTAGGATTAACTTGTGGGAAAAGCTTTGATTGGTGCTTGGAAGTATATCAGAACTAGTGTTGATTGGTGGGGACTTTAACTCTATCATCGCTTTAGATGAAAGAAGTGGAGGCAATGGTAGATTATCAAGTGATTCTCTTGTCTTTGGCAGGTGGATGAACGAGTTTTCATTGATTGATATGGGTTTTATTGGCAGTAGATTTACATGGAGACGAGGTACGATTGAAGCTAATTTTATTGCCAAAAGACTCGTCCGTATTCTGTGTTCACCTTTGACTTGACTGAAGTGACAAGAAGCTACTGTGAAACATCTACCTTTTATGTCTTTGGATCATTCTCGATTGTATGTTCAGCTTTGCCCTGAAATTTAAATGGATCCGAGACGAAGACCATTTTGATTTGAAGCAGCTTGGTTGTTGCATAGTGGTTTTAAAGAACTCTTGATCAATTCGTGGGATGGTAATGTTTCAACTCCATATGTGCTTAAAGCACTACAACAAACATTAAAGATTTGGGATAGAGAGATCTTTGGAGAGATCAACAAGCGGAAAGATGACCTTTTCGCAATGATTAAGGAGGTCCAAGATTCTCTGGATTTGGGTCTCTCAAATGCACTATTGGCTTAGGAGGAGGATTTAATTAAGCGCTTGGATATTTTGATGGATCAAGAAGAGATTGTCTGGTTCCAAAAACCTCGAGAGAAGTGAATAGCTTGGGGGATCGAAATACGTCTTTCTTTCATACATCAACGACTATTAGGAGGCGTCGAATAGGATTTATGCTTTAAAGGATGAGAACGGGGTTTGGATCTTGAATGGTGCGGAACTAGAGAAGATTGTTGTCGAGTTCTATGAGAAGCTGTACTCGACAGATGATATTGATTTACACGCTACTCCGCTAGCACAACATGGTTTTTCGGGGTTATCAAAGGCAGATTTAGAGGCGTTGGAGAAACCATTCTCTGCGGACAAAGTCTTGTGATCTATTCGATGCATGGGAAAGTTTAAAGCACTAGGTCCAAATGGTTTTCAACTGATCTTTTATTAGGATTGTTGGACGAAATTCAGGCCTTCTGTGGTTAAGTTTGTGCTTGACTTCTTTTCCTCTGGGTCTTTGCAGAAGGGTGTTAATGATGGTTTGGTGGTGTTGTTACCTAAGGTGGATAAACCTGAGCTTATTAATCAGTTTAGCCCCATAACTCTATGTAATGTCCTCTTTAAGGTATTTACCAAGGCAATGGTGTTGAGATTAAAATCTTTTATGTTGAAAGTGATAGGACCGGAACAAGCAAGTTTCATTCCTGGGAGATTTAGTTGTGATAACATAGTAGTAGTGCGGGAGGTGGTACACTCTATGCATCATAAATCTGGTAAGAAAGGTTGGATGCTTCTAAAGTTGGACATGGAGAAGGCGTATGAAAGAATCCGTTGGGATTTCCCAGAAGACACAATTACTGCTTTAGCATTACCGGGTTTGTGGAAAGGGTGGATTATGCAGGCTGTAACAAATCCGAGTATGCGAATCCTTTGGAAATGGAGAAATGAAAGAGTCTTTTAACCTGTCAAGAGGTTTAAGACAAGGGGATCCGTTGTCTCCGTATTTTTTTGTACTCTATCCAGAGAGATTGTGTCACTTGATTCACGAGGCTGTTGGTTCAGAGGAATGGAAACCGGTTCAACTAGCTAGAATTGGTCCAAGTATTTTGCATGTTTTCTTCGCCGATGATCTCATTCTATTGACCGAAGCTTATGTTCAACAGATTCAGGTCATTATACGTATTCTTGATTGGTTTTGTGTTGCTTCAGGCCAACCTATTAGTCTAGAAAAATCTAAGATTTATTTCTCGGCCAATGTTTCACAATATTTGGAAGCAGACATAAGTTTGGTGAGTGGTATAACGACCACTGAGGACCTCGAGAAGTACTTGGGGATGCTTGTTCTTCAAAAGAAAGTTAACATATTCACATTTAGCGCGATATTAGAATGAGTTTCTTCAAAGCTAGCATGCTGGAAACGAAGGACATTAAGTTTTATGGGTCAGGTGACTTTGAAAAAGTTAGTATTGAATTCGATCCTAGTACATTCTATAAGTAAAACTTTGTTACCGAAGTCCACTTTAAATGACTTAGATCGAATTTCTTGCACTTTCATTTGGGGTGTTGACGCCAAGAATAAGAAGATGCACTTGGTTAATTGGAATACAGTTTGTTAGAAGAAATGTGAGGGAGGCCTCGGTATTCAGAGATTAAGTGACATGAATAAAGACCTGTTGGCTACAATTGGTTGGCGTCTTTTAACGAATACTTCAAGTTTATGGGCAAAAGTTATTCGTACTAAGTATAGAGTTGACAACTCTTTGGATACGGCTTGGTTGTTTCGTAAGGGGAATTTTTCATTTACTTGGAATAGCATACGAATTTGTTTGATCGATGTGGTTATTCCAGGTTTGAATTGGGTTTTGGGTGATGGAAAATCAATCACGTTTTGGACAGATAAATGGTTATTCGATGTTCCTTTGTTTGAGAAAGGAGTGCAGTATTACCATTGGGCTATGATCAAATGTTAGTTTGTGAGTTTTGGAGGTCGGGTGTAGGTTGGCTCCGGGATTAGATTGACATGTTCCTCCCTCTTGAGATTAGATTGATGTTAAACGCTTATGTTGTAGATGAGGTGACTGGAGCTACCGATAGGTTATCCTGGCGGGGTTGTCCGAATGGTACGTTTTCAGTTTCTTCAGTATACGATCTTCTCACAAAAGATGTAAGAGCTCAACCAAATATGTCACACTTGTTCGCGAGATTCTGGGCAATTAAAGTACCTCAATGAGTATGTATGTTTCTTTGGTTGGGAATTCATCAAGTCATTCTCACAGATAAAGAACACTATCGACGACATCTTTCTGCGTCGAGTATATGTCAATTATGCAAAGAGACGGATGAATTTATTATCCTTGTGTTTGAGGGATTGTCCAGCCATGAAAGGTTTATGAGATATGATTGTTCCAAGCTGATGAAGGTCGAGTTTATTTGTTCAAATATTATTGGAATGGTTGTTTGATAATCTTGGAGATGGTAAATGCTATGAAGATTACTCATGGTCAACTTGTTTTGCTATGCCTGTTTGGTGGGGATAAAAGTGGAGATGTGGTTATAATTTTGGTGAGAAGGGTAAGTGTAGAGATATGGTGCTGTTCATTAAAGAGCTGGCCAAGGAGGTGCACTCAACTAACTCTCAAGGTTATCATTCGGGGGTTAGCTTGACGAGGCAAGATGATATCGTTTGAACATAGATGGAGCATTTAGGAGTAATCCTTGACCATCCACAACAAGTGGTGTTTTGAGGTACAATTCTGGTTCATTGCTGGGAGGGTTCACTTTGAATATAGGCATATGTTCTGCTCCTTTAGCTGAATTTTGGGGAGTTTACTATGGTCTTTTCTTGGCATGAGAGAATAAGATATCTCACCTAGTAGTGGATATTGATTCATAAATTGTGGTTGGTTTTTTTATAACAGGGAATAATGAGTCTAATCCGCTTTCTTTCATGGTATATTTATGCCACAGCGTTCTAAAAAAAAGTGACAAATCTATATTTTTCATACGTATAGAAAAGCTAATCATCTTACAGACGGTTTAACTAACTATGCTTTTTATCTACCGATAGCATTAAGCTCCTGATTGCGTCCGTAATTTGTTGTCCGATGATAGGAATGATTTTACTTTATCTCGTTTAATTCGTTGTAATTCATGAATGTTTTTTAAGTTTCTAATAAAATAGGGAGCATTGACGAACTATTGACGAAAGTTGGAAACTTTTTCCCATAATTTAGGGGAAACCAGAAAACATAAGCATAGGAAAAAATTACCTTAATGTAAAATATATATTAATTTTTCTGTGTAGATGGCGATTCGCTTTCAGTGAGAGCAATCGTTGGTATTGTGATTGCGACTGTCGTCATATTCTTGCTGCTGTTTGCTCTTGTGTTTGCGTATCGTCGGAGGAAGAAATCGTACCGAGAAGTTGATTTACAATGTAAGCTTGTTGTTGCATTTAGTTCAAAGTTCCAACTAATCTTCAAAAATGAAAGATTTTACGAAATCAGGGAAAGTGGGGTTTGATTATGATTGCAAAAAAAGATTTTGAGCTCCAATATTGTTCATTTTAATCGACTATTTGTAAATACTACCGATTTATCGGTGGGTTTTGTACTGAGATGGTTAGATATAGTTTCTGAACCGGTTTATCAGAGACCTGTTGTTCCCCAACTAAGAGATTATCATGTTGGTCTTTTAATGTTTCAGGAAAGAAAAATTTGAACTTTCAGCTTAACTGTGCTACAATTTCTGTGTGCAGCTGGTGATGAGATTTCAATTTCACATTCATTGCAATTCGATTTTAAAACGATTGAAGCTGCAACAGATAAGTTTTCGAGGAGTAACAGACTTGGTCAAGGTGGATTCGGTGAAGTATACAAGGTACACTCTATATTTATGTATGTTTACTTGAAAATTTGGAACTTCAAATCAATTTTGAAGTTGATTCTTTCAGGGCATACTTCCCAACGGAACTGAAGTAGCAGTGAAGAGACTGTCGAAAACATCAGGACAAGGAACACAAGAGTTCAAAACAGAGGCTATTCTAGTAGCAAAGCTTCAACATAGAAACTTGGTTAGGCTTCTCGAGTTCTGTCTCCAAGGAGACGAAAAGATTCTGGTCTACGAATTTGTTCCTAACAAGAGCCTCGACTATCTATTGTTTGGTATGTTGCTGTGTCAATACTTACCACTTTTGAAACCTTGTTTTTAGTCATATAGTTAATGATCTTGCATGGATATGTAGACCCTACAAAGCGAGGCCGGTTGGATTGGACAACGCGATATAAGATCATCACATGTGTTGCTCGAGGAATTCTATATCTTCATCAAGATTCACGGCTTACAATCATACACCGGGACCTCAAAGCAAGTAATGTTCTTCTAGATGCAGATATGAACCCAAAGATTGCGGATTTTGGCATGGCAAGAATTATTGGGGTTGATCAGACTCTGGAGAATACAAACAGAATAGTTGGAACATAGTAATCTCTCTTCCCTTTATCCCTTTTCATGAACTGAAGTCTTTGATTGTCTTCGTATGCTCAAGTTCATTCTATGTTTCAGTGGCTATATGTCTCCTGAGTATGCAATGCATGGACAGTACTCCACAAAATCTGACGTCTATAGCTTTGGGGTCCTAGTTCTTGAGATCATTTGTGGCAAGCGCAATAGCAGCTTCAACCAGACAGACAGCAATGCTAGCAACTTGGTCACATATGTGAGTATACAGATAGAAAATATTTAAGCACAGTATTCTTTTAACTTCTATCAGTTTTTGGCGTATTAATCAACTTAGTATTAAGTAGGCATGGAGGCTTTGGAAAGATGGATCACCATTAGAACTCGTCGATCCAGCTGTTGGTAAGAGTTGTGACTGCAGTGAAGTTACCAGATGCATCCATATTGCATTGTTATGTGTTCAAGAAAATCCTACCAATCGTCCAACTTTGTCGACAATCATCTTGATGCTCACTAGTAACACAATCACTTTACCTGTCCCTCACCAACCTGGATTTTTCTTCGGAAGCAAACTCGATCAGGACGTAGCACCTGAAGACTTGGAGTCAGGTCAATCGAGTGGGAAGTTTATTCCGTTCTCTAGGAATAATGCAACAATTAGTGATTTAGATCCTCGTTGAAAACCAATCTTGATGTTCTATATTATGGTTACTGGGCCCATTTTTCGGCTTAGAGATTCAATCCCCAATTGATTTTTTCATGTTGTACTCGATTTCTTTTTGTTTTGTGCGGCTCTATATTATGGTGCATATGTATATTTTGTTCATTTTGACTTCAGGGCACAATTTAATAGGTTTGAACTTCAAGTGGTATTTAATACACTATAATTAGACTACACGTTATCCTCTACTACTTTTATCCTGAATTCACACCTAGATAGCATTGTTTACGTGGTTGCGGTCAACTATAATGATTTGAATTCACACCTAGATAGTATTGTTTTCAACTTCTCCAGTTTTTTCATTAAACAACTAAATCGATTATTGACTTCCCATGTCCAATGTCTGGTAGCACGGAATCTTCAAAGATGATGCGCTTCTCGCTTCGGAATCGGAAACGGAATCGAAATCTTTTGGAATCTTTTAGAATCTCTTTGAAATTGCGAATCCAAAAATGAAGGTTTGGAAGCTTGGTGGAAGCTTACGATTCCAAGTTAGAAGCATTTTGGAAACTCTAAATTATCCATATCATATGAAATTTTTAAAAAAATTAAACAAACCAATAACTAATTATTTATTATTTGGTTCTAGTTTACAATGCTGTTTGATTTAGTCAATTTTGATAAAAACATTAAAATATTAACAATAACAGATTTCGAGAATTGTTTTTATTTTAAAATAATTTATAATATTTAAATTACAAATTGGATTTTGTTATGAAACTAAGAGAATTGAGAAATGAATTATTTTTTATTAATGAACAAGAGTTACATATTTATACGGAAATACAATCACATAAATAAGTAAAGTCCTTATAGAATAGGAAATAGGTTAAACCGTCTTTAATCTAATGAGCCGGTTATGGAGTCCATCCATATGATTTATAGCACTCCCCCTTGGATGACATAATTGTGCCTGACACTAAACCAGGATCTCTATAATGCGCTGGGGAATGTTGCCTCATTAAAACATTACCAGGAAAACTTAGTGGGATAAAACCATGGCGAAGAAAAAAGAGTACAACACGCACTACTCCCCCTGATTTGAGCATCACTGTAGATCCTTAAGTCTTCGCATTCCGGTCTGATGGATAAGCTTCCCGAATGTTGAAGTTGGCAATGATTTGGTGAACAGGTCGGCTGAATTATCGCTTGATCGGATCTGTTGAACTTTGACCTGCCTGTCCTTCTGTAACTCGTGGGTGAAGAAGAACTTAGGCAGAATATATTTTGTCCGATCTCCTTTGATGTAGCCGTCCTTAAGTTGAGCAATACATGCAGCATTATCCTCGAACATAACCGTTGGCTCCTTATCTTCTTTCATGCCACAATCGGATCAGATATGTTAAGTCATGGACCATAACCAAACACATTCTCTGCTGGCTTCGTGAATGACTAATATTTCTGCATGATTAGATGAGGTGGCCGCAATTGTCTGCTTCATAGATAGCCAAGATATAGCCGTTCCTCCATGCGTGAAAACGTATCCGGTCTGTGACCTAGCTTGGTGCGGATCTGGCAAGTAACCTGCATTAGCAAAACCATCTAATCCATCCGTGTTATGGTTAGTGTAAAACAATCCTAAGTCCTTAGTCCCTTGTAAGTATCTTAGGACGTGTTTGATACCATTCCAGTGCCTTTGAGTTGGACATGAACTAAAACGAGCTAGGAAACTCACGGCAATACATATGTCTGGTCTAGTATGACTAGCCAAGTACATTAAAGCTCCTGGCACTGAGGTATGGCACTTCCGGACCGAGAATTTCTTCATCGTCCTTCTTTNTGGGCTGGTCAATGGATGGGCCTGGTCCATATTGAATCTCTTGAGTACTTTTTCAGTGTATGCCAATTGATGCACAAGGATTCCATTAGATACATACTCAAGTTGTAGCCCAAACAGAATTTGGTCTTGCCTTGGTCTTTCATTTCAAATTCGGCTTTCAAGCATTCTACTGTTTGGGCGATTTCACCAGATTTCCCGAGGATGTTTAAGTCATCCACATATACTACTATGATAACAAATCCTTTGTTTGCAAACTTCTTGATGAAAATACATGGACTGATCGGATCGTTTTTATAGCCTTCTCTGATGAGATAGTTGCTTAACCGGTTATACCACATATGTCCGCTTTGTTCAAGTCTATATAAGGATTTTTTCGGCCTAATGCAGTGTTGATCACGTGACCCTTTCTTATATTTGAGTTCAATGCCATCTAGTAATCTCATATATATTTCATTGTCCAATGGGCCATAGAGATATGCGGTTACAACATCCATTAACCGCAAGTCCAATTT